>VWZZ01007198.1:125634-185933 GCA_013399095.1 Psophia crepitans | reverse complement strand
AGGCGGCCGGCACCGGGCCCAAGCAGGCCCCTCCCTCCGCCGGGGCGGGGAGCTGCGTGAGGCCGCGGCGGAAGGAGGGTTCCCGCCACCCCGGAGCCCGGCCGGAGCGGTGAGAATGACGTTCCTTAACGGGGCTGTTACGTCACAGCTGCAGGCACACCAGAGGCGCTCTGCACGCGGGAGAAAGAAGGCGCCGACCCGGCAACGCGGCGTTTAAGTTCAGCTGTATTCGATTGCAAACAGTGCAGGTTTCATCACATAGTTTCAGCGCTTAAGTAATTTCTTTTAAAACAATAAATAGTTCACCGAGAGCATTAACAGAGTTAAAATTACAAATGTACAGAGACTTCGGGGTATCGGACGCTTCAAACTGCGGAAGAACGTTCCGGGAGCTCACACCTTCCCCTGCGCGTTATGCGTGCGCGCGTTGCCCACCCTTTTGGAAACATAAGGAACAAGGCACAGAAAAGCAACTACAAAAAGACTTTCCGAGAACGTTCAGACCCTTCAAAGCAATTCTGTGTAACAGCGCAGGGCTCAAAAAAGGCAAATTATAAAGTATTTGAAAACATTAGGTCAACGGTTAAACTGCAATCCTACGAGGCACACGCAACTCTCCGCTGAAGATGCTGAACATGCTTAATTGGTAGCAGTGCAGCATCTTCCAGGATCGGGGCCTTCACATTTTTTAAGCAACCTTACTAGAAAGACAGACAATTGTTCCATTTAATCTTACAAAATTATACTTTTCAAATTAGTGCAAAGCCTTGTGTAAAATGTAATTAGTCTAGATGAAATGGAATGCTTCAAAAATTCCAAAGTGCAAACCAATAAAGTAAAATCTGATAGCTTTTAATCACACTTCAGAATTCTTCCAATAACTCACGCTTATAGATTTTTTTTTCCTTAAAAATAGCGAAGTAAATACAAGAACCAAAGTAGAGAAAAAGGTATGATGTTCTGCATCTCACGTAAAAACTCTGACAATCAAAAAAGTACATCGGATGTCAGAAATCTCTGGCAGAAATGGTTAAATAGCAGATTTCTGTTAGCATAAGACAATATTTAAAATAAGGCTTTGGTTAAATAAAAAGTTTGCTAAACTAGGAATGATGATAAAAGTGCAAAAGATTCACCAAATACACAACTTCATTTCCAAGGTAGGCGTTACGCCTGCCATTTACAAGGGTTTGCATTGGTTTGTCAGCCTGCGTTGTAACAGCACAGGTATCTCTAGCAAAACATGTTTCTTATAGGCAAATTAAATATACGAGGTCCAATCTGGTAACTTTTTTTCACCCAGAGATAGACTCAATCATACCAGTGGAAACGTATCCATTTAGAGCATCATCCCTCTGTACGTTTGCGGGATCAAGGCCCTGGATCTGTAACATTTGATTATTATAGTGAGCTCACTAATGAGTTCGCTCATTTCTTAGCACTTCCTAAACAGAAGTCCTCTGCAGGCAACTGGCTGGTTGCAGCTCATTTTCTTACAAATAGAATTCTTGTAACATATCGGTAACAAAAGATAATTTTTTAAAAAGTGCTTAATATTGGTCCGTAAGAACAACATGTACATGTCAGCTTGAGGCCAAACACTTTGTCGTGGTGGATATCCTGCTCCTTGTGTTTGTTGGTCCACTGATAGTTTGCTTGAGGAAAAAAGAAATCAACTGAGTCTACAGAGGAGAATGTCACCTTCATAGAGAAAATAATTTACAGTTTCACGGTCACAACACATGCTCCAGCTCTTCCTAAGCACAATGGTGCAACCTGTAAGCAAAAATAAAAAAAAAATAAATCTGTGAGATAAATGCTGTCAGCTTTAAGTAATTCTTTTCCCTAAAACTGATACTGTTTAGTTAATGCTTGTAATAATAGTTGTACAGCTGCAGCAGAGTGGCAGTATCACCCACACTCTGTTAATGCGACTTAAAAAAACAGCATATTGGTCCAAAATTTGGATAAAACCCCATAAAGGTGAAGGTATTTTACATGACAGTGAAGCACTTAAAAGCAATGGCAAGTCCCAGGAATATGAAACAATTCTTATTGATAATTTCAATTACTTGGTATTACAGGAAAAAGAATCCTTTGTTATGGTACGAACTGGACACCTGAGCTAGACAGTCTGTATATAGCATTCACATCAGGAAGAGATTAATTATGAAAAGATGACTAAAACCTTGAAGAAACTGATGAATTTGCTGAAAGACACATTAGAGCTAAAACTAATTGACTTTAATTTTCAGAATAGGAAGTCATGTAAACAGAACCCTTTATGACAGTTTGCGGAACATGTCAATACATTTTATTAACAGTAGTTGAAACTGTCAAAGAAAATAGCTATACTGTCAAAGAAAGAAGGGCAGTTTATTACAAGATAACAACTGTTTGTTCAAGATAAATCATCTTGAGATGGTAGACAAAGAAAAAGAAGACACAACAGACTAGTAAGAAAGTGCTTCTTAGAGGAGTATTTGAATTGTCCTTGTAAAGAGGCACGCTTGAAATAAGAAGATAAATAGTAGTGTATGGTCTGATCAGAAACTGTACCTGTGTCCATTCATTGGTCTGGGGATCGTAAGACTCCACTGTGTTAAGGTATGTTTGACCATCATATCCTCCAACAGCATACAACTTGTCACCAAGAAGACACACTCCCACTGCATCTCTGCTAATGCTCATAGAGGCCACAGCAGTCCACATATCAGTTTTTGGATCATACCTAAAAGATAATTTGTGTTATGCTCTAAAACTGTTGCTAAAATTCAATAGAAAAAACTTAATGGAATTGATGTTCTCAAGGTAGTAGAAAACAGGTATTATTAGGTCAGCACAGATTTGGGTGTTAATTTCAAAGGACTCTTCCCCCATACACTCTCTTTGAAAATGTTTCTTTAGTCATCTGGTAACACAATCCTAGCTACTGTCTACTTTGTGCTGCTTTCCATATAGGAATACATACAGCTGCTCTTACTACATTTCTCATTGTACCACTCCAGGCACAGTTCTGCTGCTATGCTGTAGTACAGCAAGTGCTTGCTCTAAGTGATAACTACTACATGTCAAAGCACAGGCTGTTGAAGTTGAGTGTGGTACTAAAGAGTGTTATATGCCATGAAAGATTTCCATTAAAAACTACCACACCTCACTAAAAAAACAAAACCAACATAAAACCACCACAAAAACAAGCCAAAAAACCCAACCAACCCAGGGTGAGAAAATTCTGGGGGAAATGCAAAATCCTTAAGACAAGTTACAGCACTTCTTTAATCATAGCTCCATATTATCAGAAGCATCAGCACAGTAAAAGACAGATGGTTTAATGAAAAAAAAACATTTTGCTTGGGGGTTTTTGTGGGTTTTCTCTCTCTCTTTTTTTTCTTTTTGGTAGAGGGCAAGTCAGATCTCCCAGCATAAAGAAATTTAGTAAAAGAAGATGGGTGATGAAGTAAGTGTTGGGAGGTAACAGGGAAGAAATTTTACAGTTTGGTGGAAAAAAGAGCAGTAAAGTATATTTCAGAAATACTTGAAATGCCAGCGAAGACTTAACACAGTGCATTATGAAGTATTCCCTGTCATTTTTAATTATTCTATGGATCACATGTGCTTCTGCAATTTGTAATACAGTCATTCATTAATAACTTTACGTAAAGAGATACCAGCTCTGGAAGGACTGAATTACACGCCAGTTAGCCAGTGTCATCAGTAGATACAAGAAAGCATAGGATATAAGGATCCACAAACCCTGACTGTTGACTCCTTTAAAAGTTGTACTAACTGATGACTCCTACTAAAAGTTGTACTAACTGATACAGACTCTTCATGTGAAAGAAGTTCCGGCCCACTTTTGAAAGCGTTCAGTTCCAAGTTGTTCTCAGTAACCAATCACAATTCATTCAATGAGATTGTTATAAAAAAAATAATTCTAGGTTAAGTGCATTAGGGAGAATTCACTTTAAATAATCTGTCTTGGTAACATTTTGAGTCATATTATGACTACACAGTATGCTTTTATACCTAAGTTTCCCCTGCTCATGCTAACAATAACACAGCTATTTTATTGGGTTTCTACTTACAGCTCTTTCCATGAATCACTCTAGCACTATTAGAATTACTAGCAGGATATGCCTTCATCAGAGTATTACCTTTCCACACAGTCTGACAGCCTGGATGTTAAGTTTGATGCTGGGGCATCGTGGCCACCTATTGCATACAAGAACCCATTCCATGTGGTTACACCTACGCCACCTCTTCTTTTTGACATCTGAGCACAGAGGGTCCATTTGTTTGTATGAGGATCAAAACATTCTACTGATTTAAGACAAGAACTTCCATCTCGACCACCAACTGCATAAAGCCTACAAGGTAAAAAAAAACAAAACAAAAAAGTAAGTAAATATTGTCTAAACAAGGCAAAGTTTCCAGTGATGTATGAAGGACTTTCAAGTTTGTTAAAGAGGGAAGTTTAGAAGACGACTTTCAACTTTCAGTAGAATGTTCCGTTGCAAAAAAACTCAGATGGTTTTGCTCCAATCTTTTGCTATTGTCATGATCAACACGTGATTAATGATAATTTACAGAAAATTGATTACGCAGCATTTATGTTCCAACCTATGCACATAGCTGTATTTTCAAAATTGCTTATGTGACACAACAGACAAAGGCCCATTTCTACAGCAGGGTCAGAGGGACAGAAACAGTAGTGGATCTATGCACGCAACAACCCTGCTCTGCCTCATCTTAGGCAGTCAAGTATTTTTCTGGACCTGGGCTTTGGTTTATGACTGACAGCTCTAAGTCAAGTCCCTCACACCCACTAGGTGGCCTAGTTTGCTTAGTTCTAACAAAAAAGTGTTAGCATTCAGCGCTAACAAAAGATTTCAACTTATTTTGCAAAATAAGGATGGAAGGAAAAGACTGGTTTTAGCAGCATTGTATCACTGATGAATCTTTAAAACTAATCAAATAATCAAACTTGATAAAGAGTTTATGCACAGACTTTATAAGCAATCTATGCTCAGAACCAGAAATACCCAGCACTATTATTTGGAAAAGTAGGAACTCAGAAGCCATTCTAAAGAGGAAGCCACACATTGGAAGTCCAGTTTGAGAGATCACCTGAAATATCATGAATGAAATCTTTTCATAGCCTAAGGCACGTTATAGTATGATTAAATAATCAAATAAACATAAGGCAGTGTATGATAATAGCCTGAACAATCTACAACAGTCACTATGAAATCACTACTCAAGATGTCCTCTGTGTGGGAAACACTGTTTGGGTTTTTTTTAAAAGACACGATCCACAAACTTAAATACAAACATCTTGCAAATATGGTTGACCTAGTAGTTCTCAGTAATAACTTTAATACCTTTTTTTTTTTTTAAAAAAAAAAAAACGTTTCCATGGAAGTTCCCATGTTTAATAACACAACTTGTTTAAGGTAAGGAATGTACTGAAAGCTATTGAAAAAATCAAGTTGCAGTTCCAAGAAGTTCATGACTAAAAATCAATCCTTAATGCAACACAGCATTTAAATGAAGCCTCCCACCTTACCTCTCCACAAAACATGACAGAGTTTTGATCACTTAAGCAGTGATTCCACATTTAGGACATGGAGAAAGATAAAATCATTTCTCTGTATGAAGGTTTTGAGCAAGTCATCTGAAATGTATCAAGTTACAGAGAGTTGTTACTAGAAAGTGCAGAAGTTCTAAGTTACTGGTCCCTCAGCTGAAATGCAATAAATTTGCATGTTCTTTTAAGCTTTTCAGGTACAGGCATCTAGTGCTGCTGACCTAGAGTAAGAGCCTAGGCAAGGTTCTGTAACAACAGAGAAATGAGAGGTGCTTTTCATCACACCTGGGACCCTCCAATGAATACATAGAAAGGTTCAGACCTAACTTAGGCCTGTGAAACTGCAGTTCCCAGGCAGCCCAAGGCACTCTGCTTGCTGGTTGTTCAAGTTCTTCCTTCCTTCTTGCTGTGCATTGGGTTCATTTATTTCCACCCATTCCTGGACTTGTTTCAGCTCTCACCCTTTGCAGGTACAGTTCAGCTATGCTAATTTACCTGAGACTAACCTTACAAAAAAAAAGTGTGAACAGCTTTCTGCTACCCTGCAATACTCAAATAGGCCAAAGGAGATGTGTCAGATGGTGCATAAGCACGAAGCGAAAATTTGTGGTGAAGAGGGTGTACATATTCTGCCACAGCCACAGTACTACTCAGCAAATCAGGTTAGCTTTGTCCACTACGGTATTACTGCAGTCACTACAAGACTGGTGTAAAACTGGGAGAACTACTGGGCTCAAAGGGCTGTGATCAGCAGTATGAAGTCCAGCTGGCAGCTGCTTACTAGCACTGTTCCTTCCCAGGCTGATACTGCTCAATGTCTTCATTAATTATCTGAAAGATGTAATGGAAATCAGCCTTAGCAAGTTTATTGATAATATCAAATTAAGGGGAGTTTCTGATATGCTGGAGGGCTGGCTTACTATTCAGAGAGATCTACATAGGTTGGAAAAAAGGTCTGACTGTAGTCTCATGAAGTTCAGCAAAAGCAAAGGCAAAGTCCTGTACCTGGGATGGCATATTCCCACGCAGTAATACAGGCTGGGAGCTGACAGGAAAGGAGGTAGCTAAGCAAAAATAGACTTTGAAGTCCTGGCAGAAAAGTCAGCAGTATGCCCTTGAAGTAATGACAGCTGGTCCCCTTTATTCAGTACATACAAGACTGCTTCTGGATACTGTGTCCAGTTCTGGGCTCCCAGTACAAGAAGATCTTGCTATACTAGAGCAAGTCCAGCTGATGGTCACTAAGATGATGAGGGAGCTAGAAAACATGACACAGTAGGAGAGGCTGATGGCTGCCTTTGTGCAGCTAAGGAGGCATCTTACTGCTGTCTTCAACCATCTAATAGGAGGTTATGTAGAAGACAGATCATTCTCAGAGGTATGCAGTGAAAGGGGAAGAACAAGAGACAAGTTGAAACATGGGAAATTTCAGTTGGATATTAGAAGAAAAATGTTCTGCACAACATTGGTCAAACATTGGAACAGGCTGCCCAGAGAGGCTGTGGAATCTCCATCCTTGGAGATATTCAAAACTCAAGATATGACCTGAGCAACCCCAGTTAACTTTGAAACTAGATCCAACTTTAAGGGTGGACCTGCTTTGAGCTGACACTGGATCAGACGACTCCAGAGGTCCCTTCCAATCCAAATTATTCTATGATTCTGTGATTCCAACTGATCCTTTATTTTTGTAATAGATTGATTCAAGTACCACTTGCATTTTTTTGGAAGCTATAGTACAACTACACTTAGTCCAAATGAAAACAATGAAAATCACTCAAAGTCTAGGAATCATGGCCTACAAATAAAGACTGAAGGAGCTGGAGGTACACAGTCCTGATTGCAGAATACTGAGGGGACATGTATCTTTAAATATAAAAGGCTGTTGCAAACAGGAAAGAAAAGATGCATTTTCCATATTCACTTTGAATAGTACAAACAATATAAATAGCAAAAAGTATTTAAGACTTGACACAAGGAGAACTTCACAAATGTATTAATAGTTAAGCAAACTGTTTAGGGACTTTACAGAAAATTTAATACTGAAAGTTCAGAACAAGACCACTTTGGCTATGCGTGTTTCAGATATAATTGATTCAGCTCTGGAGTAGCAGAATGGATTAGGGAACTCCTCAAGGTCACTTCCAGCCATGTCCTGTGACTGCAACATAAAGCGACCTAGTTGTCTGAATGCACTTGGTATTAGGAATTAGGTATATTTTCACTAAAAAACAGCTGTAAAAATTTCAGATGCACTTGAGGTTAATTCTGCCAGACCTTACTGTTCTGAGTTAATGCACTATCACGTGAGTACTCTTGCATGACTTTAGTCATTTTGGGTCAAGCTATCACAGTAAGAGGAAATCAATCACTGGAGTCTCAGTGAAAGAGAACAACCATTTGCTCCTTTCTCTATTAAGGAGATGGTAACTACTTATTTGCCCATAGAGATGGTGTTTCATAAGTGATACTTAGGGGCACTGAGATGCTGTCAGGAACCTTGCTTGTTGAACCCAATGCAGTGTCTTTCCTGTGAATGAAGAAACTTGGTTCTTAATGCTATTAACTGGTTTCTATTGAGAGAGATGATAGTAATTTAGGATGGTCCTCTTAATTACATTAAAACAACGAGATAGAAAATGGAAGTTGCCTTCACATACTTTCCATTTAATATTGCTACACCAACAGTGCTCCTTGGAGTTGACATACTAGCTACAAAGTTCCACTGTCGAGCCTGTGGATCCCATCTTTCTACTGTATTCAGGTAGCTCCAGCCATCATGTCCTCCTACAGCATACATGGGACCTTCCAATACAGCTACTCCTAAAAAAAACAGATATGAGAAACAATAGCTTCTGGATAAGGGGAAAAAAGATCACATTTTCCTAGGAACAGTCCAGCGTGCACCAAAAAAATATTTAAAAAGAAATTTCATTTTGGTAGGCAATGCTGGATATAATCTGAAGAAGATGCTCAATAAGCAGTTGGCATTATAACAAGTTTCCACCCCTCTAAACTTAATTACTGAATGTAATCCAATCCTAAAACAGATAACCTTTTAAAAAGATGCATTCAGCCTTTACAGAACTCTGCATACCAAGACCATGACGATGAGTGGACATAGGTGGCATTACACTCCAAGTTTTTGTCCTAGGGTTGTAACACTCCACAGTATTCAATGTTTTCAGTCCATCTCTGCCACCAACAACATACAGTTTATCATCCAGGACTGCAACTCCAAATTGTAATCTTCGTCCATTCATGTTTGCAACAGGAGTCCACATGTTGGTACGAAGTTCATACTTCTCAATGCTTGTAGCTCCTGAATGACAACATATGTAAAGTTACGTATAGAAAAACAAAGTCTGAATTATTAGGATAACTTTTCCTCTAGCAGTATGCTGATCCTACAAGACAGCATGACATCCTGCAGCATGTTCTTAATTCTATGTATACAAATAGCCTTTTTTGACCTCCTTGGGGATTAACAGCACCACTATAAAGGACGACTTTCTCAGTGCTTTTCAAGACAAAAAAGCAGGATTTCTAACTGCTTTGCAGAATCAAGCCTTTAGAAATACAAATGTTAGGAATATAAAACAACCCCTGTGAAATGCAATTATACATAGAAATCAACTGTTTAATAATAATGGAAAAAATCTGAAGCTATGTGACATGAAGTACTAAAAGCACTAACTTGAAAACAATGAGTGAAAGAAAACACTTTCTTTGCTGTAACTTTTCTAACTTGCCAGATTCTTTCTAACAACCGTTAAACACTATGGAAGTGTCTATAAAAAAGAAAATCCAAGTAGTTCAGACAGAACCATTTAAAAATTAGTCAAAAAGCCTGTTTTTTTAATGCATGTGCAGGTCACCTTTGTGCCCTGTCTGTCATTTTCTTCCTTTTCCAAATCACTTCCCACTCAAGTAAATAAAGATTAGTTTTCACTCAATTCAACATTTCACTACTCAGAAATCAGATATTCCCTTGATAATTTCAAATCAATCATAACTCTAACTTGCAGAACGTTTACAGTATTATCAAAGCTATACAGGTTTTTTTAACCTAATGAATAGTGTACATTTAAGACATTTCCTGTTCTATACTGTAGAATCTTTGAATTTTAGAAGTAGCATGTCATAAAAACACCCATCAAACAGTTCTTTATAAAAGAACCAAAACAACTCATCAACTGATCATTATATAAGCCAATACCTTTTGTTGCATCCATTCCTCCAACTGCAAACAACACGCCCACTGTAGATTTTCTAGGTTTGGTGCGAGGACTTTGCAACATAGGTCGTCTCTCTGGCAACAGATGGTACTTCATTGCTTCCATAATGAGTTTTTGACATTCAATGTCATCCCTAAAGAGTGTGTTATTTTCCAAGTCTGCCAGAAACTGTGAAAAAGAAAGAAAATTAAACAAACTGTATTGCAATGAACCACACAAAGAAAATAAATGAGATTACAAGAAAAGATTTTATCCAAAAACTTCCAGTGCCCGATTTAAAATTAGTGTATTTTCAAAATAGTCATATAAAAAGACTAGGATGAAGATAAGTTTGTAATAAACAAAACATTCACCTTTTAAACTAAGACATTAAGTTAAAAAAAAAAAAAAAAGAAGGAAGGCCATCTGATATTAGAGATACATTCCAGGAAATGGAATCAAACTCTGGGTATGTAAGTCAGTTTAACCTCACACTCTTACTCCTGAATCCACCCAGTCCACAGGCCCGTAAAAGCTGCTTAAGGCACAGGCTGAATATTTTAATATATATTCCTATTCCTCACTTTGACAGTGACCCAGATCACAGTATACCATTTAATACAAGCCTGTGTTAAAAATTTTAAGATCAACGATGCAAACAAATTTCACAAGTGTTAAATTTTAAATCTGACTTAAATAAAATCCAAGTTAAATAAGACTACTAATAAAAGTTAGTAAGTTTAAAGATTCTGGAGTCTTTTGTAGTCCATGTTTGTCAGAGTGCAGGAAAAATATATTAGTAGGTTGAGTGTCCTAACTGTAATTATGAGAAGTCTAGACAACTGGCATTTTTCTGAGCTGCAAGACATGGCCTAGGTAACAGAGAAAAAAGCAAGTAAAGTGCCCCACTGAGACTTGTACAGTTGTCAGAACAATGAGAAAAAGGCAAATGTCTCTGAACTTCTAATATTCACAACTGTTTTGTGAATATTAGAAATCTAAGTCTGCAAACCAGAATGAGATGTCATTGTTGAGCTGCTGACAGCCAACCAGTAACAGGTCCAAACTGCTGTGAAATTAGTAATCAGGAGTACTAATGGGATTCATTATGAAACAGTTGTGGGTAACACGGTGTGCATATCCCTGGCTTAAAGCTGCCTTAAGACTGCAAAGTAGAAAATATGACATCCATGGTTCCAGAAATATACAGGTAAGTACAGACTGCTAAGCCTGAACATCTTGTTATTAGGGAAATCAACAGAAACTGTGACAGAAAACATAATTAACATACACAGAGAATAAAAAACTCCAAAAAATTGCCCCTCACCAGCGACTTTTCAAAAAACTAAGCCTGATTTTTGCAGTATTTCTCTAATTGGCTAATGTTTTGATTCTATTTAAAATAGCAAATTAAAATGTTCTCACGCAAATTAGCAGAGGGACCTTAACTTTAATTCTTTACTTTCAGTACTTGCCATTGTTTCTTCTCTTCACCCAAAGCACCACTTACCATTTGTATCGCTTCACAGGGACACTTCATGATTACAAAACAGCAAACTAAAAGCTGTCTTTTAACTGGCAGCACGCAATGCTGTAAAATTGCGTGTGGTTTAAAAAAATAAAATCAATGACTTACTACGGTCCTAAATCGAACGTTGTCATAGCTGCATGCATGAAAACTAAGGCTTGTAGGCAATATGACCAATTCAGATATCCAATATATTTTTCTGATAGACAAGCAGCATTTAATATTTAAAGCAACACCATGTGTGTATGAGTTTTCCAACACCAAGATGCAACCTACATTTTCTCCGGTTTCTGACTCCCTCCAACTTATAAACAAGTTGTCTCATAGCACAGAGTCTCAATCTCTGAAAGCAACTTCATCTCACTTAAAAAGCAATGACACCTAAGATTGTTTGGGCACCCAAAAAAAATATCAGTGCTCTTTAAACTAAACCTACTGTATTACAATTTTCTGTAACTATTCTTCACTCAAAGAACTTAGAATGGGCTTAATTGAATGAAAGCCTTTTTTTCCCCCCCAAGTTTTATTATTTACATAGCTACTTGTACTAAAAGCATTTATAACTGAGCAGTTACAAATGATGTGTTAGCATGAAATTATAGTCATTGGAAACCTCATGAAGAGAAAGGCAGTGCAGATACTGAAGTACTAAGAATTTCTGTCTAAAACGAAGGGGAACCCATCGTGTAACTCAGAAATTGCATAATCACCTTTTTAATTAATTTATCAGAGATGGAATACCTGCCACATTACAGCTTAAGAAGCTGACAAATATTCTTCTTTAGCCTTTGTAAGAGCAAAAGGAGACTTAGAAATATTTAGGACACCCGGCTTGCATTAACCAAAGGGATGACAGAATGCTATGTACAGAGATTCATAAAATGATAACCAACCAATAAAAGTAACAGTTCATTATGATTTTTTTTCTTCCAGTGTTACAGTTTCACAGTATTTTCCAAAGTTCTTTTTAAAGTATATGAATCTAACATTCTTCGCATCTCTGCTTGCAATGTTACCGATTTCAGCAAGTTGTTCAATTCTCTAATTTCTTTCAAATAGCTTTTACCCTTTAACCATAAAATTGGAAATCTTTTCATTATGTTGTTTGCTGTCAGATTGCTTAATGTCATGAGATCATGAAGCAAAACACGATTCTGAAAATGTTAAGACTGTTTTGGGTACTTCAAACCAATTTACAAAATGCACTAATTGCTGCCATATTAAAATCACAGCTTAAACACTTTCATTTATTAAAGAAAGTAATACAAAGGCAATTGAATTATTGTATTAGAAAGATAAGCATATATTTGGAGAAGACATGAAAAAATAAAGAAAATAATAAAGTGAAATATGATACTGCTTTTGTGTTTCATTCTGTTATTTTCCTAATCAGTTACTGAGTGGACATAATTTGAGTTCAGTACATAGTTCTGGGATAAATTCTAGAAACTTTCACTTTCTAAAGATGTTTCAATTACAGTGAATTAAGTAAACGGAATACAGGAATGGTTCCGTAACTGTCAATTAATTAAATTCTCAACAAAAGCACGATTTCTGCCACGTCAGCTGGCTTACACTGTTATGTTTTTCTAGAAAAAGTGAATTATAAAGTTATGGCCACAACTGAGAAAATCCTCCCACTGCATATGTAATAATCAGTATTGAAATATTAATAACTAAAATGCTTGCTAGTCAATCTTACTATTGAGTGAGAAGATACACAGAATGTAATACATAGAATGTTGTGTATGTGATTTATCACTATGAATGAACTCAATTCAGCTTTTGTCTTAATGAATTCTACTTATTCAGGTACCATAAAAAAAAGAAAAATATTTTCTTCATTTAATGGAGATAATTCTCATGAAACAAACTGAAAACTGTAAAGCAAAATCCTTTGACTGTATAGTAAGTGTTAAATATTACTAATGAAGGTCCAGCAAGGAAGGCTAGCACAAGACAATAAAGAAGGGAGAAAAAAATAAATCTAGCTTACATGCATGCTATCAGATAACAAATACAAAGCTACACACAACGCTAGCAAGAGTAGTCATTCCAGTAGGACTAGGAAAACTGTAATTCACAAACTATTTAAACAAACTGAACTCAAGTCATCTTCAACATCATCTGTAAATGTCCGAGAAAAAGTATTGATTGGGAAGAATAAAAAGTACCCAAAGATGGTTTATCAATACATAATGGGAGAAAAATCACTCCAAATAACCTTTTCAAATTGTATTTCCTAATTCGCAACAATAGCTATATTTTTATGAAGGAAATGTAATGATCCAAGTAAACTGTGCAAGTTCCATAAAGGAATTTAAAAAGGACACACATTCTAGTGAGAAATAAATCCTTGATAAGCATTTCTCCAGGCAACAGAGTGAATCTTTCCTAGCGCCTTCTTGTGTCCTGACTGATCTCAGGTTAGGATTAGAATATGCTGCAGTTCAGACACACACAAACTATCACGCTTATACAACACGCTAAGTCCTTTATAAACAGCTCTAAGAATCCAAATCATCAAGAATACTGAAGCTTTTATGATTTATCACTATCAATACATTCGATGCTGTAGACATGTCCACTATAACCACGGTATAAACTAGAGCGGAACTGAACAATTTACTTGTGGAGCAAGCAGAGGCAGTCTAATGTAAGCCAGGAGTTTACTGAGATCTTTCCTTCTCTGTTCCAAATCATGTCGAACCCATGTAAGTAGTGCATTAAGTATAGTTTCTTCATTAGGAATATTCATGTCATCACTTGCTAAAAGCTTTGCAATTTCAGTGGCTGGCAGTAATAGGAATTCCTGGTTTCTAATTACTTCCATGAAGTTTTCCTGAAAAAGGAAAAGAAAAGTATTTTTACTATGGGTGACATCATACTTTGAAGACTTTTTTTTTTTATATGGAACTCCTACTGTATCTTCCCTCCTTTTCCCTCCATGCCTTCTCTAAGTTGTGCCAGTAAATACCGTTGGAGAACTGACCTGTGAGGTAAAAAAAGAGTAAAATAAAAGTGTACTGAGTTATTTTGACTCCTGATTGTTTTCCCAACCGCATCATCCAGTCCCACAGACAGATGTGCTGAAACAACTGATGGAGAGGTGCAAGGACAGAAAGGAGCAATGGATTGTGGGGGTTACTATCTTGACACTGCAGACTGAAGAACTACTTTCTGAAGTATAGTGTAAAAAATAAGCGGTGTGGTTTGTTCCTGTTGACAATATAGAACACCATGTAAGATGCTTTGTCAAGCAAAGAGCACTACATGCTACAACTACTGGGCACATCTGTAACTGTTTTCATTACTGCTAGATTAAACTATGGCATTAAGTTTTCAGAGGAAATAAACACCACTAACAATTTTATTGTTGATTTTAAATGAATTATTTTAAGTTTATTTCACTATTTTGTAGGTTTCCTACAGCTGATCTGATTGACTGGGGAGCAAAACATACAAAGAATCCACAATATTGTACAGGCTTTGCTTTCTTAACAGTATTTACTTTGATAGGATTCAGTTTTCTAATATTCATTATGTCGTTTCCAGCAACAAATCCTTACTTCAAAATAGCAAAGTCACAACATGTAACATTTCTGACATCGATATCAGATTACTCCAGAATTCTAGGACTTGCAGAATATTCTGGAAGGATTCTCACAAACTTAAACGGAAATAGCAGAAAAGTATGTGGAAACACAATCAGCACTACAAACTTACAGTGAAAACCTGATGTAATAGAAAAGGGTGAGATCGTGTTTATCCTCTTTCCCTGTACACCTTTACAAGGCAGCAAAGGAAAAAAGTAAAAGCAGTCTGTGAATCACATATTCTTATATTTTGGTAGCTCCAAATCCAGTTAACCTCACACTGCAAACTGAGAGTAACTTCATGACAATAAAACAGTATTACAATCAATTTAGTAAACGCACTGTGGATTGCTAGATAGCCAGCCAACAGGAGGCTGGTGGTTTGCCTTGCTATCACATAGACCTCCAAAGCATCTGGAGGCCAGAACAGGGAAGTCTAACTGGGCCTAATATCAAAATTAGCCTTACTTAGCATCTTGTTTAATGTTTTAAGAAGAAAGAATTGCACGCTAATGAAAAAAACCTGGATGAGAAGTACATACATGTTGGGGGGAAAAAAAACAGGATTTTTAGATTAAAAGAAAAAAGAGAGAAACTTGGAAGCAGAAGCAGGACCTGCACTGCAAAACAGGCAGGAATTCAGCATATAAAATCACAACAAAAACATGCAGTACAGTTTGGCATTGCATATGCAAAGGACATCATGACAACAAAGCGAAAAAGGTAACACTTCTTCCTTCTTATTGCTTAGTCTGATCATTTTGAAGCTGTACCTCAGTACTCTAAAAATATTAACCAATTAAAGAATGTTGAGTAAAGAGGAAAAAACTAATACGGAGTAAAGCAGTCTACCTTACATGAGAGCCACCTGTCCATAAGATGGCTACAAGATGTCTAAGGGGGAAGATCAAAGCAACTCTACTCAACAGACAATTCTGGACTTGAAATTAGGAAAAGAATTGAAAGTCTTATCTGCGCACATAACAACTGCATATTCCTGGAGAGAGTGCAGAAAGGAAAATTTTATATTTAATATCTGAAAAGCTCTCCTATTAGAGAGATCCAATTGGCTACACAAAAGTAGTGCTTCCAAGTGAAAGCTGTAGTAGATTGGAAGGGAGATAGAACTGTCTTTTCCTCTTTTCCTCCTTAGTTTAACTCGTTGTATTACAAAATGAAAGTTAAGAAAATGAGCAAATACAGGAATTAAAAACAGTGAAAGGACCACACCAATATTCAGTATCACTACATACACTTATTTATTTTAGTCTGCTATCAAATGCTTGGGAGTAAACGTGAAGCTGAAAAATGATCAAAATTATTTCCAGACTTTAAACATGCAGTTCACAGAAATTCACGTTCCATTGAGTTCATTTTTTTTTTTCCCCACTGATGTTTTTTGTTGATTCTCTGTCCTAGGAAGTATGCAGTCTGGAGCTGTGCTTTTAGTTTTGCTGAATAAACAGGCAGTGAGCACTGGCAAAGAGAAAAGCCAACACTTACTACCGTAAACTTTCCATATTGTCTATCCGTATCACAGGAAGAGGAAGGGGAGAGCACCTGCATGGAAAGTTTCTTTGTCTCTGAAGGCAACGACAAGCTGATCTTGCATAAGTCAGTCAAGGATCTTCTTTGGAAAGCTTTTTTCCAACTGGATTTAATCACTTCAAGAGCCGTTGCGTGTAAAAAGCATGATTTTCCTTCTTGTTGCTTGCAGACAATTGCTCTCTGATGGGAACAGATTCAACTTCCTCTTGCTCCCATTCTATTTTTAAACCAGAGGCGCCTTTTGAGCATAGTATCAAAGCATTCCACTGGGAATACAGCCACTCTTTGGCCTAAGTCTGGGTATTTTTATGATCTGAATCTGACAATTCCTCTTCCTCTACAGACAGAGATTCTGAAGACAAAAAGGAGCCAGTGTATCTCCTAGCATTCTTAACCTCCTCATTAGCCTTTTTTTTCCCTTCTTCTTATGGGAACACTCTGTGGAAGAACAGGATATTTCAGAGAACAAACGGTCTGCAGTTTCGGTCCCTTGCTTTCTGGTCCTGAAAGTAAAAAGGGAGTTTCCCACCCCCAAAATTAGCTCCTCAAAGAGCTTGGAAATGTTATCAATTGAATAGCCTGGGTTTTATGTACCAGCTAAAGCAGGGATGCGCAGTCCCCATGCTCAATGCTGTGCATTGCTCATTCGTATCACAACCTTAAATTCACCCTTCAGCAAAGGCAGAGTGAGTAACGTGGATATTCTTAATCTCAGGTCTGGCTTGGTACAGAGCACAAATATATTAGGAGCACATAAGATAAGAGGTCACTATTCTTATTTCTAAGCGGTACTAAATTCCCACGGTGGGATCGAGTGAGATGGTGAGGCTACCTCAACACTGTTGTCAGAAGGATTACAACCTCAGAAGCAACAGAACCCTTTCAGGCTGAGAAGGACGATACACGGAGGTGGCCCCACAGGCAGCTCTAACCACAGGGGTCTGTTTAAACTCTGAACCTAGGCAGCCAAGAACCAAGAGGTGCTTGACTCACAAGACCTGAATGAGGACAAACAAGAAATGTAATTTTGTCTGACTGCTTCAGTCGGCTGGTCAACTGAGGTAGGAATTCACCAAGAACTGAGCTATCTGACCTCCTGGTAAACTATTAATAGTCAGATAGATGTCAGATAGCAGCTACTTTCCTTTTAGTCCACTTTGTGTTAAGTGATAAACCAGCCTAATGCTTTCAGTGCGCCTAGGGTTTGTTTAAAGTACAACTATTGTAGCTTGACTTCTCTCTGCATAATTTCTGGATTCCAAAACAGGCTGGGCAGCATGCAGAAGCCTATTTAGTCTTGCCAAGGCAGTGCTGATCTATTGTGCTAGGCAGAACTTAGGGTTCTGGCTAGAAGAAAAAAGACAGAAGTATCTTGGGTTTTCACAGGTGAGAAGTGAATTAGTATTTTCAAAGTCAGATGATTACTGAGCAGGATATTTTGGACTGTAATTTCAGGCGCAAGAACATAAAATTCTTGTTTTACTAACACAATCTTTGGGTCTGTCCCTTTGCAGACAAAAAAAGTACTGAAATTTCTTCCCTTTTTGTGCTCCCCCCTACCAAAAGAAGAAACTGTCCTGGTTGCTGCAAGAAAAAAGACAAATTATATCTCTTTGCTTCATCCTCCCAAATCATGAACTCCATATTGCAATGATGTTTTGTCACCCAACTCCTGCCTTACAGGAGACAACCAGTCTAAGTGTCCTACATCTATTCTTTTGCAAAATTCCTGCCAAATGCTTGGCCTCAATCTGTTACTCTATCCTCTCCAAGTTTTTCTTCTTATAAACAGCCACTGGCTGTGCTCAGAAATGATGCAAACTCCAAAATTAACTTTATCTGAATCTTGTAGCATTTGATAACTGCTCACATACTTCTGAAGACTTCTGATGAAAGTCGACATGACCTTTCACTTGGCTTTAACCATGCAAAGCTGAGCAACAAAGATGACAAAACTATCTACACAGGGACTGACTCAGGCACTATCGTGTATAACGTTTAGTATGTCCGCTTTTTTTTGTGTAATTAAGAAAGTTAAACTCTGGCTACTGAAGAAGCTAGAGACACTTAACCTAAGAACACCTCGCTCCTCACTACAATGATCTGGAAATAACACAGGGTAGCTTTTCCTCATCTTTGGTTTACCTTTGGTTTACTTTTTTGTGAAAGAGGAGCTATTGGTTTGAATTCAACTGCTTCAAACAAACAAAATGACAAGAGAAGTGTTTCTTTTGACTGTGAAGACAGCAAGAAAAATACGCAGAAGGTACTTTGTGCAAAAAGGCTTTACAAATTGAAGTGAACAGATATGCTACTGGCCAGCCTAATAAAATGCCTAAATTTGTAACTGTATAACCCCAATACTGTATATAAACTACAGTGAAACAGAATAACCTTTGTACAAAAGATACCTTTACCCAGCTACATCTCATAATTCTGTCAACTGTATTTTAACTCCCTGATGCATAAAAATCAGAGTTGTTCTTTCTACAGCACTAAATCCACAACTGATCAGGTTGTGTTTCACTTAATGCACCCTGAGGATTTTTCAAGCTTTACTTTATACTGTCAAAAAAATGACCTGTTTTGATAACCTTAAAAATTATTCTCCTCTAAAAAATCAACTTATCAACTGTCAACACAGTAAGCAATTAAGTAACGAAACACTTAAGTCCTTTTAGCATAAGGACTTAGCATTTATATCTTTAATATGAAGAAGTGCAGCATTCAAATCCTTCTTATTTATTTTTTTAGTCGCACTGTATTATGCAATTAAAATCATGCCATAAAATCATGCCAATGCTTTCCAGTGACACTAATGAACATTACTCAGACTGAGCAGGTCTATTAACAGAGGTAGGCCTACTGGGATAACTCACTGATTGGTCCTTCAGTTTAGCCAAATGCTCATTTCATCTGAATTTCTAGTCTTCATGTAAAGAACTCTTTTAGTGAAGCGGGTAAGATGCTTATCAAATTATAGCATGTGTCATAAAAACCTTTAAAATTGAGCAGTTCTTTTAATTGCAAAAAAAAAAAAACAGTTATGGGGCAATCTGATATTTTTTCATCAAAGGAAAATAAAAGCTCATAGAAAATAATGTATATAGATTAAAATTTAACTGTTTTCATATTATTCATTACCTTCTACTTCAAGTGCTTTAAAAAACCCAAAATTACGTGGAAAAGCCAGAAGTATATACTATACACAGTATAATCCCCCATTGTTCTACACTGCCCACTGCAGCATAAAAATAATTCAGTGTTTTAACAAAGAGAATTTCCAGGTACTACAGGTGCACTTAATCCTTATGCTCTAATACTTCTTAATGGAAAGAGCATCAAGTGGCTAGCACTTACTACTGTTGAACATTTTCTTTTTACAAACAGCTTTTAAACAAATGAAATTACTTGGGGATTTATTTTAATTGATGATTCAATTGGACTATACATTTCTATGCGGTTTCCATAGCAACATTCATTTCAAACTAAAGAAGCTGCTTCTCTATTACTCATTATTACTAAAATTCAATTTCATGTCTCTGTTGGAACTAAACAACATTAAAAGAGGCCTTGGGAAGAATCCATCTAGCACAACTAATTAGTTTTGAAAATGGCTTTTTAAAATCCACCTAATTTAAATTTCATTCACATCGAAGCCTTAAAAGCAACAATTTTGCCACTGAAGTAAACAATGGCCAAAAGGCATACAACTATTTTCCTGTTGTCTGAACAAAAGATAGGTGCTGCAAAAGAATGGCTTTTAGAAAGTTCACAGCCCCTTTCTGCCACAAGTCATGAATTGCGAGGCAAAATAGCAAGACTGTAATTCCTAACATTCATCTTTAAAGCTGCGTTAGTCTAACATTTACTACCATTCTGATCTTGGCAGGCCACTTACAAGGGACATGACAGTAGCATAGACCAAAATATATGCTTATTCTGAAAAAAAGAACAAATAGGTCAGAGGAAGGAGGTTCTCTTTTTCTATCACTGTTGTGTTCAACGTCAATCCTAATATTCCTCAAAGGCATAAACCACTTTTATCTCTACTGTTTCATCTGACTCTTTACCTAACTGCAGTCACCTTATTGTTCTTTGAGCAATAATGAAGATCAAGAATAAAAACATATAAGTTACAATCTACACATTATTTATTGACCTGTTTTTGTGAATTTCAGTGTGTACGTGATTTTAAATACATCAGAGAGCCGCTGAGGAAGAACATTATATTGTATTTAAAAAAAAAAGAGCTATTTTAAACTGTTACATATACTAAAGTATTTTAAGCCAAGAAGAAATAATTAAAAAAGACAAGCTTTTAAACCAGCAAAAACTACGGCAGCAAGAGGAAAAGCCAGGGCTTTCTAATAGTAATTAGAAGACAGAAATTACCTCTCTTGCATCTAAGCCAACAGCTGAACAGCAATGCGTTGCCATACCACACAAGCAAATTAAGTACTATCTTCATTCCCACATCTCTTACGCAGTATCTACATGCCCTCATTCAGGTCCCAAGAGCTTCACAGGCAAAATCTCATCAAGAGGAAAGAAAAATGCCTCACAAAACTGCAAAAAACAGATGAACTGACTTGTCTCAGAAATAATTCTCCTGCTTTCTTCTGCTGATAATATTACTAGAATATGCTTGTAAGAAGGAAATGAAGAACATTTTACATTAAAATAAAAGTATGACTATTAAGAAGATGAAGTTTAATTATATTGGCACATCAGTATTTCTGTAAATTAACTCTGAAAATATCGTGGCAAATTTGTATTTAGCCGCATATTGCCTAGCCTAAGATCAAACAGTTTGATGCCATCCTGACATCACATTACTAAGAAATTAAGGATAATGCAGAATCTGTATTGATGAATGCCCATATTAATATCCAAGGTACAACTTAGAACTGGATTACTCCAGCTCATTACAGAACAAGAATTCTACAATTCCATTTAGTAATGTATTATTTTGGATGAGATGACGGCAGCTCACCTACGTTCAGTTTGTAGTCTTTGACTGACAGAAATGAGAACAAGCTTTTGAATGATTTTATTGAATACGTATCACACATTACTGTTACCAGGATCCATTAATTCTTGCCTATTTCCTTCCAACTCTAAACCAGCAACTTTATAGTTATTTTGTCATTTCTTATCATGGGAACATATGTGCATTCTTGCTTGGAAAATGATCAAGGCTTTCTGGGGGAAAAACATTAGTATTTTATTCAGGCAAACATTCTGTATTTTCCTTACTAAATAAAGCGGATGAGACTTCAAATAACAACATACCATAGTGTAATTGTGAGCCACCTTGTGCAAGTCAGTGCAACCCTGCGCATCAGCAAAAGATCGGATTCCAAGGCAATTGGACGGGTGAAGCTGCTTCATTAGGAATTTACAGCATGCTTCTACAACCTGAGAGAGCTGAAGAAGGCAAGCTGTAGACAACAGGCACTCAATGTTATCTTCTTTCAATTCAAGGCGACCTAGTAACATTAAAAAGTAGATTTCATAATTTTGTTCTTATTTTTTAAATTTCCTAAAACTCAGAGGCAACAGAACTATTTACAGATTATATGACAGAATGTAAGGCTTAGCAAACATCACTCTCAGCAACAGATAACCAGCTTTTCAAAAGAAGTGCCTATACTGATGTAAGAAATGGGAATCCTAAAAAGACTCCTTTTCTGTTAGTCACGATATATTTAAAATATACACATAATTTGTTAACTAACAGAATGCAGTATCATCCTATCAGGTTGCCTCCGGTAACAGCAACGATGATTTCTTTTTATGTATTTATAAGGAATTGAATAATGTGAATAATAATTTCTAAAGAGTATTTGAAATCTAGCAATGGAATATATAATGCTTACAGATAAGACAATTCATTAGAATGAAAATGCGAATTTCGTCTAAGTACCTGTATATGCATATTGAACCAGAGCCCACAATGCATTTGGCTCCACACCTTCCATCTTGATTTCTTCCTGTCTTGCTTCCCTTACGTCATTAGTGAACATTGCTGCAAAGTAGTCCGAAACAGAGGAGAGAACCAATCTGAGTACGTTGTGCAGGACAAAAGGAGAGAGACAAAGAGAGAAAAGAAAAAAAAAAAAAGTAGTCATCCTGATGTTTGTTAATTTGATTCATTACTTTGCCCTTTGAAAAAACATTGTATTGAGAATAACATTTTAAAATTCACAAACTTCTCCATGCTCTAGTTCCCCTCTATGAATAATGAAGTAGTGTTACTGAATCTACATTTGCTGCTGAAGTAGAGGAATTATCCTCTCAGAGCTCAATGACTTTTAATAGCCAACACAGAAACAACGCACAAACCCACACAAATTGGAAATGGAATATAAACATGTATTATAGAAATAAAAAAATATTAATTGTCTTCCACTTATATTATGTCAGTTACTTTTTTAAATGTGAAAGAATAACTTACTAGTCCTTTTCAAAGTGCTTTAAAATGCTTTTACTCTTGGTGCACACATATGTGTTCATTTACTAATACTGATGACAGAACTAAGCACAGTAAACACAGAGATGGTACAGAGCAATCTCTTCTGTGGGTATACATTTAGCCTTTTGTTAACAATTTGAGTATTTTAAGACACTGAGTAAGTAAACATGTTACTAATCAATAGACGTTTCTTCGCATTACTGTGAGTAAAACACTGAGTATATATAACAATGCCACTCTACAAAACATGCAAGAATTTAGATGTCTCAGTATGTGTTCATAGGACCAGGGTGAAAGAGAAACAAAATCATGTGGAATAGGAATATTCAACCCATAGTTTTGTTGCATGGAACCTACTGTAAGTATTTATGAGGTCTGCTGGTCTCTTCCCTAAGAGACCTCCACGAACAGCCTTGTAGCTTGGATCAATTTTTGTGCTGCAGCAGTTCACTGTTGCCTTGCTCACAGGGAATTCAAATCTACACTTGCACATGTACTGAGCTAAGCTCAAGAACCAAGCCTACTACAAATACACTACACAATACATCTGCATACATTCAATTAATCTAATGCTTCACGAAATGTCAGTTTATTCTGTGCTGAATCGTTATATTGGCTTCAGATGACAGAGGTCAGGAACCACAAAACAGTGAAGTTAATTGAAAAGGTGAGCACTAGTGCTTAGCAGTTTGTTTAAACGTGTATTAATGGGGAAGATTTGCAGGTACATACACAAAGTCATGAACTACAAAGAACTGCCTCTTAATTAACTACCTGCAAAGTAATATATTGTTGACCAATTTCAGCTACTTTCTTCTTGCTCATTTTCTGACCATTGACCATTTGGTCAGGCCCACGGTTGGGTAATCCTTTTTTTTTTTTTCTGACTAGCTGCTGAGACAGCAGAGTTGTATTAAGAGTGTACAAGGAACAGATTGATTTTATTTTAACATCTCGCATGACTGAAGTTTTGTAATAAGAAATAAAGTTCTGTTCTTTTAAAGAACATATTGTTCTTGAAATATGGAATTGATTCTGTGGCTGACTTGCTGAAAAAGAATTAGAACATTCTGCCAAGGTAGTGCCTAGGCATCACTTCCAAGCATTTTACCCTCAGGTTTAATGACACCTGCAGTTAAATGAAAATGCTGCCTCCTAGAGATCTGTAGAAGTTTACTGAAATTAGCAAGTACATTCACATAAGCATCAAGGGAGAGTTTCTGCAACTGCTTTTTGTGTTAGAGTCAGATGACAAGATCTTATTTGTATGTACAAAATAGGGGTTCTCATTAGAAGGGAAAGTGTGTAGATGGACAGATTTGAATCTCTGCAGGTCCAATTCAGAATTAAAAAAAAAAAGACAAAAAAAACCACTCCAAACCAACACAAAATAACAAAACAAACAACTAAAAATATTAATCTCTGGCGATACTGACTTGAACTTCTACTCAGAATAGTGCTTGAAAGCGAAAGGTCTCTGCGTGGGGAAAGAGAATCTAATCTTCGCACAGTTTTGGGGTTTTGTTTGTTTCTTCCCCTGACACTGCAACTGGCTTAGTTACCTGCAGTATTATTTAGAAAACAGCTGGACTGTACATATCTTAGCAACAACTGTTGAAGAAATGCCAAATAACCACCCGAGGCTCCAGACAAACACCTTCTACCAGCTATGCGATATCAGCAAATTTCTCCTTGTAATTTTCAGTTCTGAAGTCCTCCAAAAGAAATAATTTGAATTTTAAAATACAATCCATTTACTATTTTTGCAAACCTGTGTTGGGATGCATGAGAAGGTACGCATGCTTCACAGTATTAAGTGCTTTCCAGAGTGCCTTGCACACACTGAAACAGGATGTGCAGCCCTGGTGTAGATTAATACAAGTAATATGCCAAAGCACAAATTATAATGATTACAAAATTGTTATCCTTTTTAGCCAAGAAGCATGTTCACAATGAAAAGTCTTAAAACGGGTATCCACACTTTGCTCTCAATTCAACTAATTTAGAAAAAAGTTCTTTCAAAGAAAGAAGAGATTAAAAGATACAGTGACAATGCATCAAGGTCACACTGAGCTAGCATAAAAGAAAACAAAGGCAGACTTCCAGCCAGCTGGCCTTTTCTTGTCCCATGTTTTTCCCACTAGTCAATAAAAATCAATTACTGCTTTGCTCATGCTGTTTGTCACCCACTTGTTCAAGGACCTTTTAATCTCACAGCTAGTAACTGATTTTTCTTTCAACGTGTTTTTGGATTGTCTGAAATTAAATTGCATTCCTACATACAGATTATACAACATGAAGCAGCTAATACCTTCATATCATTGAAGAATCCAAAGATGACTTTCCCCATATTTGACTTTTTTGCTAAAAAAGGTCTAAAAGAGCTGACAAGTATGATTTTTCAAAAGAAAATCTGTGCAACGACTACAAAAACTGCACTTATATTCACAACCTCCTTGTTAAATAGAGCCATCATGGCTCTGTTAGTAATTAACATAGTAGAATCTCTTTGTGTTATTTATTAATCACTAAAATTAACATATTCATCCATAGCAAGAGTTCACTGGGGACTACTGATGCTGCAAAATACTGCCTTTTCTCAGTCTAGAAACTGAAGCTAGCTATGGTGTTTGAATTTTGAGTTTGTAGTCTTTTTTTCCCCCCTAAGAGTAATACTACTTTCATAATTGGCCCAACTAAAACGCCTACGAAAACAGGATTATTTGACATGAGAGAGGCCTCTTAACAGTACAAAAAACCCCAAACCCCCAAAACAGCAAAAAATGCCTTAATACAGTTAGCATTGTATTGTTTGACTGTGGATGTTGAACATACTTACCTTTACTCTCCTTCTTACCTAATTACCAGCTACTGCCAAATACTCAATTCTGCATAGATAAGATTACAAGAATTTGGCTGCTGGATTATATGCAGTAGGGTTGGCTGCTCTTTTTCAGCACACAGAAAAAATGCAGACAAAAAACGACGACATGAACACCAGAATTTTTCATCTGGGAGACCACAAAATGTCTGAACAACTAATATATCTGGAAAAAACATTCATCAGCTATGGGCTAAATACTGACAAAATCTGGGTGTTTCAGTACGTCTCCCTGTTCTTACAGGAGGTTCCAATGCTACTGATGTCCTTAATTTCTGTGCTTTATACTGATCCAAAACCAGAAGGATCTACCATGACAGCTTAACTTACTTTGAAGAGTAATTTCACTGTTATTTACTGAGAACCAGTAAAATATGTGTAAGCAGAGTGCCAGGCCTGAATTAAATTGTACTTCTGGTTGGAATTGCCACAAGCTGCATCATCTGGAGAGTTTTCTAGGTCTTCAGAGCAATTATTAAGTAAAATGATGACAGCTGTCAAACCTGGCAATTTACAGATTTAGCATCTCCCAATCTAACTCACCTGACAAGATGAAGTGAAACTTCTTAACATCTTAAAGATAAAAGGGAGACTTCCTAGGCAACTCCTCATTTGTGTAGGGAACTCAACACCACACTAACAGCATTCACTGAAGTTGGAAGGTGATACTGAATAGGCGTGTGTCCTAGTATGAAGCACCTCATTCACTGGTGGCTTCAGCTAGTTTCTAGTCTTGATAACAAAACAATAAAAAGAACATATGGAAGTGGTATTATTCCACACTACTAATATAGCTGCATTTATTTAAATTACATTTGTTTAAAAGCAAACAATACCTAAAAATACATGTAGTGTGTTTATGTTAAAACAATTTCCAATTATAGCTCTCTTCCAGGGAAATCAAACCTTTCAAAATTCATTTGCTGCTTCTGACATTGAAGTGATGATTACAATAAATCCTTCAGTAAAATTTTTCAGAACAACCGCATTGTTAGTAGCAATTGTACTTTTTTAACATAAAGTCGTCACAGAACTGTGTTTCAATATACTCTGACATTTTAGAAAGACATTTTGTGTTAAACTTTTATAAACATGTAGCTAAAACAAACAAACAAAAAAAGACTGCAGTGAAGAATTTACAAACTAAGGCAATACCAACTGTGAAAGAAAGGAAGGATTATTAAGCCACATGGAAAAGAAATAAAAATATAAAGAAGCCTCAAGATAAAAACTGTCTGCAAACTAGGATTTGTGCTCTTCCAAACAAGCTTCCTAAGCCCTGGAGTACATAAGCTTCCATTTGCCTTCTTTCCTTCAGTCCTGTGCCTTTTGTATTCCATCTTTCAGTGTCAACAGGAATAAAGAAAATGGCTTTGCACAGATTTTCAGCTTGCTGGTTGAAGGATGCAGAGTGAGCTTTAAATCCCCCTGGTCAGGAAATCACACAGACATCTCTCTTCTTAAGTGAAAGTTCTGACCAGCAGGTTATTACAAAACAAAACCAAACCGAAACAAACTTTTATTACAGATATAGCAGTTAGCTGCATGTAATAAATAGGAATGTAATAAATGACTTAGACATCTGAAATTGCAGTTACCATAGAAAAAGCATCTAAAAACTTAATTAAATTAAAGTCTGGCAAAATTTCTTTATGGAACTGGAGGCTAAGGGAGTGGGAATATAATGCATTTTTTCCTTGGGGAGAACTGTCCCCTTTCCTACTTGTTTCTTGATCTCCTAAATAAGTTCTGAGCTATAATTTTAGCACAGAACAAGATAAACAGTCTTAGAATAATAGAAAAGAAAACATTAAGAAAAATAATGACTATATGTATTACTCTTATTTGTAGTAGACTCATGGCCTGAATCCTTTGAAGAGGTACATTACTGTAAAATTTTGAGGGGATTTGGTCTGTATTACCTGTGCTTATTACTACTGGAGGCACCAAACTCACTGTTCTTCTCTTTAAAAACATGTATCACACACCTCAGAACATTCAATTATCATCAAAAGTAGAAACTGAGCATTAAGGAAAAACACCCAACAGGAACTATTAAAAGTAGCAGGTTCAGAACAGAAAATCTGAAAACTCCTCTCTCTATATAAGATATTAATAATGAAAAATGTTCTTTCTTACCAATTCTATGTGACTACATATCAAGAAAAACCCTTTTATCTTTTTTTTTTTTTTAAAAAAAAGGGCCGGAGAAGCTGTTCAGTGCAAGCAAATTTTCTATTGTCTTACACATCTTAGAATGCCAAGCCATTATGCTAATATCTATTTAATATATCTTTTGTTGCTTACTAAGTCTTAAGATAAAATAATCACTAGCATTCTGAAATACACTGACTGCTCCAGCCTGCAGTCAATACTAAAGAAGACAGAACTTGAATGCAGGCAGTAAAAAAATTCCACAATTTCTTTTTCTTATAACTTAGGCTACTACAAATACATAAAGCCAGTCATCTTACTGAATTTCTATAAAATTCTGAACCAAATTTAAGATTTCCATCGTTATCTTTTCTACTACAGAAAAGTTCCATTTTCAGTGAGATACTTTGGACGTACTGAGATGAAGACTGTAGTTATTGCTGTGTTTCTCTGTGAAAACAAAACAGTAAGAGAAAGAACTTACTGTGCAAAGGCAAAGCTTCTAAGTTGCTCCAACCTTTATAGAGTGAACTAAGGACAAACACAAGCCTCCCACCGCCCACTACAGCACACGGCTAATGCACTACAGAAATAGATACAGTAGCAGAAACTGGAGGAGCAAAGACAGTTCTCCAAATAATGAGAAACAGGTACAACCATACTAAACAACTTTATAGCATATGGAATGTTGTCTTTTTGTTTATCTTGTTGCACAAGAAAAAAATAAAAAAGTTCCAGTCCTTACAAGATATTCACAGCGGTCCTTTCTACACTTTTTAACCACTAAATAAACCACACTTCAGAACTGTACACTGCAAAGGTCCCACCACAGCCACATAAAGAAGTAAAATTATTTCCTTAGAATCACCATATTTCCTGTTTACAGCACTCCAAAGTGGGTGCAAATCCAGTAGGGGTATGTGCATTCCGTGTTTTCATCCAATCCACTCTTTCAAGAAGGGCAGTGCAGTTTTGCAAGTAATTTGAACAAACTGAAGACTGATATTAAACAACTCTGTAGCCACAGGGAAAGCTAAATCCTCTCCCTCACTCTACTGTCTCTCCAAAAAGGATTCATCATCATCCACTGCTATGTGGCTGTAAGTGTTTACAAAGGAATTCAGGTCAGGGGTTGGTGGAGAGTAGCACTACCCATTTTAACAGTAACTGCAGTAAGATTTGCTTAAATCAACCTGGAAAACATCAGGGATAGTCTTGACTGTTTAAAAATAAAGTTTTATAAAATGAAGTCTCTGAGACTTGCAACAGCAAGTTAAGGTATAAGTGCCTCCCGGCTCCTCAAGTGAGCTCCCATCCCCATGCTATCATTCTCAGCTGTGTCAACACAACAGTGTGGACAACACCCAGAGAAAAGCAGAGATCTGGCTTTGTAAGAAAAATACCAAACTCAAACCAGCGACCTCTCCCCATCTCTTTATTACTACTACAGTATTAAACTGTAGTTTCACTGTAGGGGTAGCAACAAGCAAAGGAAAAAAGCTTTAGGCTGGTATTTCTACTGTAGACCTAATCTAATGAAACTACAGCTTAATTACACCTAGATTCCTATTTGAGCTATTAATACTGTGCATTAAAGACTGTAACATGCCTCAATTATTCACACTTTTGTTTCACAACCTTTGCTATTTTCCTAGCTTTTAAGTGCCGATATGATCTGTCAATTACACAGATGACAGACAGGGTAATGTTTAATCTCATTAATTAGCCTTATAACACTTACTGTCAGTGTTCAGCAGTCCACTATCACAGGACAAACTTCATCCAGGCAGAAGACTATACTTATTGCTAACTATGACCCAGCAACTTAGTTGCTAGTACAAAGAAAAAATTAAATCTAAGAGAAATTTTTTATTTCATTCTATGGTACAGAAACCACTGCTACTTACTCTGAGTAGTAGTAGAATAAGAGGCTATTTTACTTTTGGGGTTCTTACTTTGTGATGCAAATATCTTACTACATGCTTGAAAACAAAAAGTAGAACATGAAAACATCACAATTATTTTTGATGATGTATCACATACAACAAACAGAAATTAACTTTTGGTTTCCAAATACATGTTAAAAAACATAAGCGTGTTTAAAGTCTTCTATTTTGTTTAGGATGTTCTGATTTTTTTTTTTTAAATAAAACACAGGACACACTTTGAAAGTCCATTTGTAAACAAATATGAAGTTATTTCACATTATAATAAACTTACCTGTGAGCTGGAATTCTACGATCACCAGCAACTAACACCACATCACATAGCTGCTTGTGTCTAAGATAATTCTCCATCTTTTTAAAAGTTTGTTCAGCGTGGTTGAGAGCCTGAAAAAATTCATCTGAGGTACAGGGCTCCATAGTTTGACAAGATGATAAGGTATGACTGCTGTTGGAAGTTCTGCTGAAAACAGTAAGAGAAATCTTAGTTCACACAATATTAAGGTGCAGCAATTCTATGTACAGATGATAAAATAAAAATCGTGTGATTTTAAAATTGAGGTACATTAACATATGTATTCCCTTGCTATTTTATTTCTGTTCATATTCATACTTTCTTTCTTCCTCCAAAGCAAATCTAAACCCTTGTGAAAAAGGTAAAGTTACTTAATGTTGGACTCTTCAACTAACAGACAAACAAAGATCAGTCCAGTAATCATATCTGTAGTGTTGTCAGATGGGTAAGGAAGAACAGACATCTACCAGGACCCTGCAAACCGAAAAAGTGATGGAAACGTGCAATAAGGAATCAAATCTCTTCCAGCCACACACTTAGGCTAAGGTGGCTACAACAAAATTCAGCATATATGGAGCTAGTACAAGAGTATGGGCACATGGAGGGGAGAAACCATGAAGAAACACATCGATGTACCACCACTCCTATTCCTGTCCATACACACAGCAGCTTGGGAGAAAAGAGGAACAGAAAAAAAAAAAAACATAAAAAGAATGCATGGGTGTCCTGGTTTTCAGCTGGGATAAGAGTTTGTTTTCACAAGAAGCTGGGAGGAGACCCAGCCAGGACAGCTGACCCAAACTAGCCAAAGGGGTATTCCATACACTACGATGTCATGCTCAGTATGTAAGGGGGGGAGCTAGCCAGGGCAGAGGGATGGGCTGAGCATCAGGTTCCTGGCGATGAGGAAACTGCATTGTGTATCGCCTGCTTTGCATATCCTTTTCTAAGAATTGTTGTTATTGTTTTCCTCTTCCCTTGCTGTCCCAGTAAAATGTCCTTATCCCTTATCCTTCTTTACCTTTTTATTCCAACTCTCCTCCCCATCCTACTGGGGGGGACGGCGGAGCGCGTGTGGTACTTTGCTGCCAGCTGGGGCTAAACCACAACAATGGGCCTTGGACATAAAAGAGATGAATCCTAATTAGGTACACTGAGGGAAGCACCTTTACTTGCTCACAGTTCTTAACTGACTACTACTTACTTTTACACAATGCAAGGAACTTATAAATACTCTGGGCCTACCACAATATTTGGAAGGACGTGGATTCACAAGATCTGCATCCAGACCCCTGCTTTCACAAAGATGTCACGAGCTTAGGCAGCACGCTCAGGGCTACATCCACCAACAGACCTAGCTCAACACTTAGGCCTAGGATATTAATTTCAAGACAGGGCTTCTTAAAATCAAAGTCTAATTTTTACAGATGATATTATGTGGGCTGTCTTGGGGTTTTTTGTTTGTTTGCTTTGGAGTGGTTGTTTTGGTTTTTTGCACGTGTGCCTTGATAGGGAAAAAGGTCGAGCAATTTGGCAGCTTAATTTAAACCTACATCTAGTAAAGGATCAAAAATGCGATACTTGCCTACCTACTTCCCTTGGAGGACTTCAACTTAAATGTGCTCTCTAAAGCTGTGCTTAGTCATTTATTTAAGCTGTGTCAACTTCTCACCCCCTGTGAGCCACTTGTTCTACTCCCTCTCAGGAACAAATCATTCTTCGATGCCATTTTGGAAAGTGAATCAAAGAACTCATATGTGAAAAACGTAACCATGTAACCATAAAAAACCCTGTTATATTAGCAAGACTGGGTGGCATTCTCACAGTGAATGAGCAAGTAGTCAGGGAAAACAACTCTTAATCCAGCAACCCTGCAAAAGAAACAGAAGTGGAAAGAACGAAAATTCTTGTTCCCTATCACAATTTAGCACATCCTCAATTGTGCTGATACAGTTTTTGGGGGCTTTTTTGTTGAACGGTATTTTAACCCTGATTCCTCAAATTAACCCCATTAATAATGATTTTTAAAAAATCACACAATATCAGGGATTTGATTTACATTACAACTTCACAAAGAGTTGTGCGGATAGAACTGAAGAAGCAACAAACTAGTATGAAGAAGGAAAAAAACTTTCTAAGCCAGCACTTCACTGGACCACACTCTCAGTAGAGCTATTGCCAGCCCCCCAACTGCACTCATGTACATTCTGCACAGAACTCTGTGGTGGTCACCACTCTTGCTCAATAAGGAAAAGTAATTGCAGTGGTGTCTGTTCACCACCACCCACGATAAAGCACTTAGGGCACAACAGAACCAAGCTTAGTTCTTCCCCCCACCTGAAGAAGTTCAACTCTTGTCCCCCAGCCAGTAACTTAAAAACCATTTTCCATAAGGCCAGAAAAGAAGGAAAGAAAGATAAAGCCTCAGTAGTCCATAAAGAGAATGTGAAACACACAGTCTAATAGTTGAGGTACTTGCAAAGAAAAAAAAAAAAAAAAACCAGAAGAAAGAAATAGCTTCAAGGGCTATTTGTGCCTATTACCCAATGACTAGTTATGAAAAATTCAAATCTCCTTCCTTCCCCAAACTGTTTTACAAATCTGTCTCCCAGTTCCGTTTGCCACAGCCACGATGATTTGGGAGAATACACAAGCAAGGAAAGAACAGTGCTCTTCTCTCTCCCAGCAGCACCACTGAAATGCCTTCCAAAATTCTTGGCCTACATCTCGTCCACCTAGAGAAATGAAACCTGGGTATCTACCTCTGACCTGTGAATCCCATGCTCAAACACCCGGCCGCGAGGTCCTGCAGCTCCAAGCATCAAGGTGGCTCCGCTTCTTTTGGATTTGGCTCTCGATTCAAATTTAAGTATAGCATGAACCCCCCCTCCCACAGGTGAGAGGTATTTGCTACTTCAGCACACCTCACACACACTACTAAGAAAATTACATTAACAATTGATACACTTGTGCACTGACAGCCTCAAAGAACCCTTTCTGCATATTCCTTTAAGATTTAAGATAGTATTTTTAACACATTCAGTGGAAATACTATTACAAGTATCTCTGAACATTAGTTAGGACAGTTTTCTTCTTGTATTCTTAAACTTCAATCACATTTTTCTTAGTCTTTCTCTTCTTTTCCTATTTATGTCAGAAAGATCCTATCTAGCACTGATAATATTTCATTAAGTATAGTACAATTTCAGGATGATCATAAAGATATAAGTCACTCTAAGGACAAGGTCTTTCCGAGGCGCTAGCTACACATTTGACTAGCCTGGTGATAAACATTCATATACTAAAGATATCCGTTTTCTTCAATGTATCTGTCTAATAAAGAATTTATAGAAAAGCATGTCTTTTGAAATTAAAATCATGTACAAGCCATGCTATAAACTCATTCATTTTTAAAGGACTTTATTTCTTGAAGTAAGACGTTTGGAATAAGAAGCATTGCCCAATGTAACAGTTAATCATTACAAAGCCATGAAGCAATTAACGGGGCTGGTATTGAGGTGGTGATAAACAAGTTTCAAAAGTAAAAGCATGTATGGTGACAACGACTGGTGTGCTGAATTCACACCTCTCCTTCCGCTGTTTTTTCAGGTTTCATTGTTGTAGCTTAAACAAAGCCACAGCACAGTTTTCAATATAAAACCAAACCAAAACATATACAAGCCTTCTTGCTTCCCACTTCTACTAAATTCTCTCTCTCAAAAGTGAGGCGTCAGTGTTTTTCAAATTTTATGGGGAAGAAGCACAAGTGACATAGGTAGATGAAGGGTATGTATTACAGATGCTGACCTTACACATTGTCTCTCCTGAACTTTTGCAGCAAGTAACAGCTTATTTCCTTGCATTGGAGAGTCACATTTCTTTCGACAGAATGACATGTTGCAGTGCAGCTGGTTACTAGAGCCTTGACTGGACAAAGGAGTCAGTGTTACAACAGGATTTCTATCTGCAAAATCTTGATGGAGAAAATATCCCAAATATATTGCTACTATGTCTACTCAACTGGCTGGTTCACAGAATCAACAAACGAAGTTTGTTTTTCAAAAGATTCCTGTGCTCTGTCTCCTTTGCCCACCCCATCTACCACCACAAGCCTAGCTCTTCTCCCTTCCCCTCAATTCCTCATGGCAGTGCCTCACTAGGAAAGAGACAGCAAACAACGTGACTAACGGGAAGCTGTGTCGTGCAGCCAGCTTCACAGGAGATGAATTCTGTCCTTTTTCAGTGAAGGCAATAAGCTGGGTTTCTCTCCATTAACTAGCAGCCATTTGCGAGGAGTGACATTATCTTGGAGACTTCTGCCTACCCCCACATTAAGATGAAAACAGACTATGGGTTTTAAAGCTAACAGGGAGATGGCAGAGGCGATGCAGAACACAACTGCCTACGTGTATCATACACTTGGCCCCTTTAGGAAACCAAACTAAAAGCAAAAGCTCTATCTACGCTACTGCAATTTGCGGGCAGCACTACGCACCAACCCAACTGGCTTTCAGATACACTGGAAATGGGGTAAAGTTGGAACTGGAGCAAGAATAACCTGTGCATAGAATTGGCTTAAATTCTCCTTTACCCATGCTTCTCTAACACAAACTGGGTGTAGATCAAAGCATTAGAAATGGTAAACACTGACAAAACTGTAGAGATGGGGAAAAAAAACAATGTTTTTCTCCTCACTACTACATTTCCAGTGAACACCACTTTGTTTCTCAGAAAATAAACTAACTGCCACCAACATTTAAAATCTGAATTCAGACCTAAAGAATATTACTTTTATAAATGCCATGTAAATAAACAGAAAATCAACAAACCAATACAAACATATACAGATATCAAAAAGTATCAGGACATTTCAAAAAAGACAAATAGTAAAAATACTAGTTTTATTCACACCTCAAAAAGGTTCAAAATAATGAAAGAGGTTTAGAGATAAATGATGAAAATTATTAAGTATGTGCAGGAAAATGGGTGTGACTGCCTTGCATTTATAAAAGACAATAAAAGGAAGAAAAATAATGCATAGTACCACTGACTATAAATTACATCCTCCTGTTTACATTTTTGTAATGCAAACCCAAGAATAACGTCAATGAGATCAAAGGCCAGTGTTTGACAGATCAAAGCACAACTCTGCAATCATAAATGAAATGTATAGAATTTAGCGAATTACAATAAACTGTAAGTTTCACTACTGTTCAAAAGCAGCAAAGGCATTTCTTCTCTTACTGGAACAGCAAATCTCAGCACTGGACTTTAACTTTTTTTTTTTTTTTTTTAAAGTTTTATGCAGCTGAAAGGTAACCTAATTGTCTACTTTGAGACAGGACACCAGATTTGCTATACTGCATAACAAACCCATTATCTCCAAGTAACTTTTTTTTGGTAATAATATAATTAGAAGTTCTGTTGCAATTTCAAGTCATCTTTAGGCTAGTGCAGTAAGTTGTTTAGGTCACACACATTAGAAAAGAGAGGAGTATGCCTCCCCTTGGACAAATTAGGATAAGTATTAAAAATGCAAAAGATGTATCTTAAAGACATCCTAATTTTGCAACTTTCTTGCTGCATTAAGATGGCTTCCCGCATTGCAGTTTTTACACACGTTTCAAAATAGTTTTAAAAACATCTTTTTAACAATTGGTTGTTGACACTGCTGTCTCCAAGCTAGCTGACATTTTATTGTATACAGAGAACAGAACACAACTTACTAAAATAGTAATATGCCAGCTTGCATGATTTTATATTATACTTTGTAAGGAGTAAAGTATTTCTTCCTTCAAAGTTAATAAGTCAAGAACCTCAGCTGCAGAGAATGGAGTTTATTGAAAAGGACACTGAAAGAATTCTTGGAAAAAGCAAGCAAATGGTAAAAATCAGACCTTTGAAAGGCTGGGAAGAGCATAAACAAAAGGAGGAAGCCATAAACGGTAACAGTAAATACTGCTAGAATTCCAATATCGTTTATTATGCTGGATCATAATTTAACATAAGAAAAGACAACGGGAAGAGGACAAAAGTGACTCTGGAGAGACTAAAGAGCACAGTAAGGCTATATATGCATGTGAACTTGAGGGTTAGCAATCCACACTATGCTAGAGAATTTCAGCAATAGACAGAACTACAATTTTACATTCAAAAGGCACAAGGTTCAAGCAAACACAAGTATATCTGCATTAACCTTAATCTAACCCGCATGAGGAACAACAAACATGAGAAGCTGTAGCACAGACTCCAGCGTTACCTATGCTAGCCCAACAAAGACACATAATACACTGCCTGCTAAGCAGCAATCGAGAAGTGTACTACAAAAACATACCTGTCTGAGCTGTAATGTAGTCAAAGCATGTGACAATCACTGCAAAAATATTACAATCTTGCATGGAAACCCATTCCATCCAAATAAATAGCTGGAATCCCCCGTGGCTTTGCAAAGTCCATGGCTGAACCCCCTTGTTACCTTCATTACAACATCTATGGCTCAAGCTTTTTAGATTAAATCTGCCTCATATATTATATATAATTGTGCTGCACTAACTCTTTTCAAACGCGCATAGACATAACTCAAGTGAAGATGTAACCGGCACAGAGGAAAAAGAAAGAATTTTAGCAGCAGCATGGAAGAAAAGAAACGAGAGGGCTCAATATTTTTCACCTCTAAAACAACTTGTCTTCCAATAACAAAGTTTCTTATTTTTGTCTAATTCGGGCATATATCTAGCAAAAAAAGCACTCTTTCAATAGTTTTTCAGTTAATTTTAAGTATCTTACTACTATCACGTCACAATTAAGGAATCTATCAACCGTCCCTAATTGAACAGTTTGCATTACTTCGTGATGGGAGATACACAGACGTACACAGTACAACTGAGGGCCCTAAAGAACGAACAACCTCAAAAATCCATAAAGCTGAAGGGAGAGAAAAGACGTATCAAAGGTTTCTGTAGACTTAAAACTGTTGAGAGGGGCAGACTTAGACTGGAAGTTACACGTACTAACTCCAAGACTGTCCTGAGCGAGCAATACTGCAAAGTAGCTACCACCTGGTACATTCAGACCTTGTCTTAAAATCAATTAGACATCTTACTAAAAATTCAGATTAATTCTGTAATATTGCTTCTATTTAATGTTCAAATATAAATGTGTTTTGTATTATATTAAATCTACAGTAATTCCAGTGTTTTAATGCATGCCTGGGTAAAACGGACCAGATACAATACTCTGCATACTAGCTATGCTCTAGGTATTTTTAGCTTGATATCCGCTGTGCTTTCAAGGTCTACGAACTGCTGATAAGGCACCCACAAAAAGTTAAGAAAAACAAATCTATTGCTAACAGGCTTCAATTCGCTATACAAGAATCTGCACAGCTGTTGGAAAATTTTAAAAAGTGTACAAATCCAAAATGATGACCATTGCCTCAGGAATGCAGGAGAGTTAACAAACAGCAGCAAGAGAGGAAATCTAGGAGACGAAAAACAGCAAAAGAATTCAAACCTCACTGGTCCAGTAAACAATCATTCAAGCTAATGCTGGTTGCAAAGAGCACATAGGAATATGATGTGAACAGCGCTATAGCTGACTGACTCTGATGTCCAAATCCAAATGATCCGTTTGCATCTCAGATGCAGCCTTTGTCAAACATCTGGTACTAAACTAGGAATCTGCTTATCCCTTACGCCACCAAGCTCTACGCTAATAACAAGTGAATTCTACAGCAGCTCTCCTCTAAATGAACCACATAGTGATCTAAAGCTTTCATAATTACAAAGACCTGAGCTAAATGCTTTTCTACCTGTGCTATATGATATGGCAAAGAGCAAGGATGATACACACAAAGCAGTAAAGCTGATTCTGTCACTTCATGCTTTTAGGGCTTGTAACTGGGCACTAAGTTACAGAGGAGTGAAGAAATAAGGTAATTCCATAGCTTCTACAAAAAATTTTAAAAAAGGATTTTTTCATACACAATTTGTTTCTAATGAAGGTAACAGGGCTTTAATAGGGCAAAAAAGTCGCTTGAAAACTACATAGATGAAGGTGTTGATTGGTTTGGGTTTTTTCTCTCAAATCAATACATAAGCAGCTGTATTTTAGACTAATAAAAAAGACCATTTAATTAAGTTCTTAACACCAGAAAAATTCCAGCTGTTAGGGAAACTGACATAGTCTGCCCAACAGCTTATACATCCTTAATAAAGGGAATGCACAAAACATGGTTTAAGTACAGTCTCCCCATGAGAATAGATATGGATAACAATACAAAGCAAGTTCTTACATTACCATTAGTTACATATTAAATTGTACCAACACTGAACTTAAAGTTTATCTAAAATATTTTTTAAAGCATGAAAGTAACACACTAGCAAGAATTTCAAGACAAGAAAGGAAATAATAACAATTCTAGATGCTATAGATGACTAACCACATAATTAAAAAGATATTTCAAAACTTACTAAGTTCAAATCCTACGTGCATTTCCTGCAGGATACAATTCCGCCTTCAAAAAAAACAACACCCAACCAACCAAACCCCACCGATGCTTCTCCCTCCTCAAATAAGTATCTGCAGTTCTCCAATTCTACAAAGTAGTAAAATAGTTTTGACATATATTCTTCTTCTACAATTATGAATGAATTTGTAGTCATTTCAATCTACAGGTATATGCCTTAAAAATTACATGTTTTTTCTACACTGATTGCCTCGCTATGGTGAGAATATCCTATTTGGAGTAATGCTGTACATAAAAATTTCACATCACAAGTAGATGTTGCTGAAATGGAAGGTGGTTTTACACCTATATCATAGATATCTATTACCCAGTGACACAGCTATTTAAAAATTTATACCTGAATATCACTTAAAATAGGACCTCTTCAGAGATATGTTATTTATAGCTATATAGACGTTGCAGCACAATAAGATTACTGTTAGGATGCATCAGTATACAGGATTTCCTTTCCCTGTAATTCCAGTACTTTTGCCATTCAGTGATAGAAACACTGTGTTGACTCCTAAGCATTTTTTTTCCTTCCTTGAATCGTTATATAAACCATAAACAGTGTTTATATTATGGACTACTTCACCCCTGCACTAAATTAATTCTTTTCCTAGGGAATGCAAAACACTAAAACTGCTATAACTAGATTGATATGTCCTTAATAGGCTTTATTAGACAGTGCCCCTTTTCAATAGTCATATGTTCTGAAATGCCTTATCATTGCAAAGTTATCATAAAAGCGAGAAAGCAAACATCATAAAACGTACGTGAAATGGTAAGCTATTATACACTGCGTATACGGTAAGACAGGAAAAATGCTTTTAGTGAAGACTAGCTGACTTATGCAGTAAAAGGAAATAAAAGAATTAAATTGAAACTTAACAAGAAAGATTAACTTACTAATTTACAACAGCTGGTAAACACCTTTCATTTAAGAACAAATTTTACAGTTTCATCTTTAGTAGCAATATGTAAGAGAAAAACATCAAAGCATCTTTATAGACACAATAAAGCCATTTTTTCTTTTTAAGCTAGATACACAGTTTAAGACTGAATGGACAACTGCAATCACTTTAAAGCACAAATTAGTTGGCTTTCAATAGATTTTTTTTTCCATTCAAGTTGCATATACACAAGGAAAAAAAGTAATCTTTGTTTTATAGTTCAGAGTATTTTTTACAGTTTCATCTCCCTCATCTATAGAAACATGTGGAAACATCAGAAAAGAATCACAAGCAGCTTACATTTTCATAGTTTTCTCCTAAACAATCAGTGTCACTTCAAAATAATTTAGAAAGCATCCTGTAACATTACCACGTAATGGACATTACCTTGTTCACAGCAGCACATACTTGGCACACTATTTAAAACAGAAGTGAGTGTATGCATGTTTGTGCTGTATTCACCCACATTGACTAAAGTTGTCTTTTAAAACGGTCCTAGTAAACACACAGAACCCTGATTACAAATCATTTTCTGCTTCTGACACACAGCAGCTGCTAGAAAAAAGGCTAGCCTACATATGCATGCTATCTGTAATCACGAACTGAAAACACATTTCTCACAATAGAAAAGTAATAATTAACCTGCACGAACTGCTGTCCGATTCATTTTCTTCTTCACTTGCTCTATCATCTGTTTCTTGTCTGTCCAGCCAACGTGCACCTCCACAATCTTCTGCCGAGAATTCAAATGTGTGGATTTCTGAGGTGGATGCCATTGGCCAAGGAGGCGAATTCTGGAAATCCTGTTGGCTGGACCTTCTGTAACCAACTGATGTTAAAGGTAGGTTACCTGAATCTAAAAACTTTGTGCCACCAGTTGTTACATTTTGTCCCCTATTCCAGAAGTCTCCCTGGTGGTTTTCAACTGCAGAATTTGGGGCTGACGCCTGATGACCAAACCACCTCCATCTGATTTTTAAAATCTGCTTCACGTCAAACTCTTTACGAGAACCAGACATCCTTAGTGAAAGCCAGTGATCGTCTAGGCAACAGGGTAAGAAGCAGCACACATAAAAGAAGATTTGTGCACCCAACCAAGACAAGAGAAACACATGCTCTGCCTGTCTGTGGCAAGCAGATTTCCTACAGAAGGAGGGGAGAAAGCACTGCATTCACATAAAAAAGGCTTCTCTAACGGTATGTCATTTGAATATAAACAAAAGGCAACAGAGGATGAAAAATCCTGAGATAAAAAGAGAAGGTGAAACAATCACCTCAATCAGGAAAAATGCTAATCAGTCTACCCTAGAAGCTCCGAGGCTGTTTCTGTTGCTCTCCTCCGACCATTAGCTTTCAAAACCACCAAACAGTATTCATTAAAGCCCTTTCAAGAGCTGCATACCACCCCTTTTCTCAAACCACAAATGACAGAGAAGTAATTCCTGTATTGCATCTTAGAATCCCTGCTTCTTATTCCGTTAACTCTTGCTAATACAGAGGGGAAGAAAGCCCACAAAAAAAAGCATATTAAATTCCTTCTGCAGTGCTAAGAAAGAAATTTACAGAAAAGACTTTAAACCAATCCAAAGATAACTGGGGAGAAACTGAACTGTAAATAATTCTTTTTCCCATTACAGGACATGCACTAACTTAAAAAGGACAAGAACAGCCTGGAAGGCTCAAGGGACTAGTTCTGGGTTATAGAGCCTTTCATCTTGATGTGCTTTGATTCAAATCTAGGTCTGCAGTAACTGAAAGTTTCTGTCTGAAATGAGCTAATGGCTTCTGTTCACTTACACATCACTAAAAGTGAAAGCAAGGAAAAGCTAACTGGTCACTATCCAAGACACCAGAAACACCCCCTGCAAAACAGACAACAAAAGACACTTCTCCAAAGGCTTCTTTCTAATCATATACAATCAGCTGTTCCAGATCAAGTTAAAAGTACTGTGATGGAACAGTGAAAGAGAGAGAGGCATACTTTTGAGACAGAATTCCCTCTAGATAGGTAATTTATGTAATGCATTAGAATACCCAACAAAACTTTTTACTTGAATGAGGAAGAGAAAGCCAAAAAGGACAAAATATACAATGACCAATTCACATTTCCTATGAAAAACAGCCTATTTCCTCTATGACATGTGGAGCTAGTTAGGTATAAAATGCTGAGACTCATTCTAGTCACATGCAAATAGTAATAACAATTTTAGAACAACAAAGAGGCACTGGATTTTATCGGTCCTTGATAAACATATCTATGTTTTCAATCTTCACGGTTCAGTTAGTCTGTGCAACTCTTCAGGATACATACGCAACAAATTTATAAAAGTGCTTCTTTTCTACCCGCAGTTTGTATTAAAAGTGAAAGTCACTATCTCTCAGATGAACGTTATGAACAACAAAATATGTGATCTTGTAATTAAGATACCTGTGGTGTTCTTTAAAAAAAGGTTATATGTAGAATCCATATGAAAGCTTAAACAGTGCCCAGTTTTACCACCCAAACTCCAAACACTCCATTTCACACTCAACACCAGGAGTAAATCACACTATTTCCTTGGGAACCACAACGCTGAAAGGGCTAGTTCTAAAATGGAAAGCTCACCCATCTATGCTCAGAACACAGTTATTTATGAAAGTGCTTCTCACAAATGCTAGCAAAGCTCATTTCTATAGAAACAGCATTCCAGTTGTTCTCTACAAAGAGATGCTGCATTTCAAAACGTGTACCTTGCCACCATCCTGGCCTACCAGATGCTACATACCAAGGCCTTTGCAGCACCTCCAGAAAACAGCTGAAGAAGTTGAGGTGATATGATTCTTGTTACCATCTTTGCTGGGGATTTCATTTAAACACAAACAGGAAAATATTTAAGAAGGATAACGATTTAATACATCAGCATCAAAATTGTACGGATGTTTCATCAAAGTGACACGTAGGCCCTACTCATCTTGTACACACACAACTAATTGTTAAAAGCAGTGCTCACACACAGTCAGTTGTGTAACTGCAAGTTGCGTGGAACTACAGTACAGCTTAAGAAGTAGTAACAAAATGCCATCATTCTTTTATTTATCCTCTCCTTACATTTTGTGTTGGTGTCAAGTGTTCATCAAGAGTGGAGAAGCAGGAAAAGCGATTGGTGTTATCTGTTAACATTCATCACAGCAGTAGTATTTGAATTATCCATTTCACCATGAAAAGTAACCTTTAAATACCTTTATTTCTGCTGGTATGGTAAATCCATTATACATAAGGACTGACCTGGATTCTCTTTCTTGTATAACAGGCTCATTTAAAATTCAAACTCTCCCAATGCAAGTCTACTAAGACAATGGCAGATTTGCAGAATCTAGTGCTTTTTCAGCACTTTCTCATGACTTACTGGGAAATACAGCCTAATTACTGCTTTTGTTTGGCTGTGAAGCTATGGCCTCAAACAGAGATGAGAAAACAAAATATGCTCTAGTTTTAGCAGACCAAAACACAAAACTGTTTTTTCTAGATCATACAAACTCTCACTTCTGTATACATTCTCCCAAATTACAGTTCTAAGACAGAGAAATATTTTAGATATTTATGCAGTTTGGTTCAGATAAATTAGATACAAGTTTGTATTACAATTGACAAGATGAGACAAGTGCCACTTAATTCTTCAGTTTAAATTGACAACATTGCTTGGAAATAATTGAGAGCCTCTTATTGTTCCGGACTATTTTTACTATTATGAATAATGTGATAGCTCTTATCAAGTCCCCTGCTGGGAGCCAGCAGTTTTGAGGCGATCTCAAATGATGAGCTGTTAGTACTCCCACTTACTAGGACCACTCGAACCGCATCTCATCTCCTCTGGTGATTGGTGCTCACAAATCCAAATGCCCCCACCATAAGTCTGCGGCCTCCCATCTATGTCTTTCTAATGCACTAACACGTTTCTGAGAAACATGCTAAAAAGCTAAACGGAACAGTACCATCTTAGTCAAACACAGTATACACAGACTTTGAAAGGATTTTGATGTATTTTTTTCATTTAATAAGGCAAAAAGTTCAGTTTAATGAAAAAAACAGAGCAACTTATACCCATTTTTTCTGACCTTTGTCACTGTGCGGCCGAAAAACCATTTTCTATTTTATGCTGTATCATAACCACATTTTAAATGTATGTACCCTGTCCTCTTTGGGAACATAATTCTGTTCACATTAATGACGTTCTGTAAGCTTACTGTGAAGGCAATTTTAAGAACTCTGATTTTGACTGAACAGATTGATATTCCAAAGAGTGGAGCACCTGAGCATTTAAGTGCATAACTTCTCTCATATGAGCAGCTCCACAGAATAATAAATTCCTGCAGTTAGCAGTGGGGGACAGTTTCCCAGATTCCGCCTTGTGAACAAAAGGAAAACATTTAAATGCATACCATATGTTAAATCTGCAATTGTGCAAATAGGTAACACCAAGAACATAGCACGACAGCTTTATAAATTGCTCATTTCAAGATCTTCAGAACAGTTTACGTCCACTGAGATATAAAAACAATTTTTTTTTTACTAGCCCAAAACTTTACTACACTGACATTTTTGGATATTACATATAATATGTTTATTCATACTAGCCTTAAAAGAAGACTGCAATCCAGCATAACTAGTTAAAATTTAGATAACATTTTTATTCACAAGATACTTCTACTGTATATTTCAAGGAAAGAGACACTTTAAATATTAAGGACATCACTGGGAAATATGGAAAAATTGCTACTTAAATGATAAGATCTAAGCACTTTTATTCATTATGAGTTTTCCTTTTTTTGACTAGAAAGTTAAATTTTCAGATAAACAAATGTGTTTATGGAATACTTTTTTGAGGCATTTAAAATTTGAATCTCAAGTCACTTTTCAGGGTAACATTTTTCCTGTCACTGTTATGCTTTGGCTTCAAAAACTATCACCACTCCACTTCAGTGCAACTCAGACATAACATTTTCAAGGTATTTAGTCTGTCAAACAGGTTTAAAGTGATCCATTTTTAAATTTAAGATCTAGGGGCATAAAGGCTCAGCTAGTCCTTAGATATTAATGATCCCTTTAAGTGCCAATTAAGACTGAAAATGTAAAAAATAATTAGATAAAGTCTTTGTTTTGACTGCAAGTTGTTTCTCTCCTCAAAATACTGCTTAACAAAAGCATTAAATATAAGAAGATATATTTTAGACATAACTAGACTCACTAAGATGTGAAAAAGTAATATTATTGCAGATGTTTAGAAATCCTAGATGTGTATTCTAAAGCATAAGAAAGGTTCACTGAGTGTTGATGTTCATCAATTAATTAAATGCATACTTACATCATTAAAAGGCGTTCAAAATGAACACCTTTTAAAAAGAGATTTTTTAAACTTTAAAATATTAAGTTTGAGGCATTAAAATAGCTGTTCAAAAACGGCTATAGACAAACCCCAAACTGCAATTCTGCTTATGTCTACACTTATGTTAAAAGATATGGTAAACATTTACTTTCTTTTTTCTCCCCTATTTCTGCATTCCAGCCCCAAAATTACAGAAATAGCTTGACAAAGACTTCGGGAAGATAGCTATATTCATGCTTTGTGATCCTATAAGACAATAATCACTTCCTCTCCCAAACTCTTCTCTAATTATGAATACTTCTGGTTCATGGTTATGTGAAAAGTGCCTCACAGCAGCAACAGCAGAGTTCACCTAGGAGAAAAAGAGGAAAACACCCTACAGTTACTGACTGTATGTAGTTAAATTCATTGTTCTGACTAGCAGAAATGAGCTGCAGCCAAATTATTGGCACTACATTGCAACTTTCTGCCACTTTGCATTGCACGTTTCCCTCGAGAGGTGCAAGCCATATGTTTAGAAACACTGATTTTAGAGCACTCAGCTTCACAGTAGCATGAAAAGACCTGTAAACTGCAAACCAGGCTGTTGCTCTGTATTTTATTCAGATAAGGAAAAAGAAAAAAGAGAAAGCTTTCCATATGTAATAGAAGACTACACTGTCAGATTCTAGTTTTTTTTTCCAGCTCAAGCATCATTCTGGTTCATAAGAACAATAGTTGTGATCCAAGACATTTACATTTCTTTAACGTTAAAACATTAACATTGATTTCTGTCAGTCCAAGTACTACCCCAAACACGATCGGGAACCACACCATCTACAAGTAAAACTGTAACACAGAGCTATCCCTGAGTAAACAGTGCATTAATTCCCCTGAAGCTTAGTCACCCTCAAAAAGTTTGTGCTGCGGTCAGCTGTGGTTTTTAAGTTAAAACCCAGTAACAACACAAAATGGACAACACTGTGAAAAGCCAGTCTCCCAAATCACAAAACCAGTTTTCTGTACCAAAAGGCTCAAGTAGCCACACTAAGATTAAGACAAGGAAAAGGTTCCTAGTTCATACACTCCAGGAATACTGGTACTCCTGATTCTAATGAAAACAATGTAAAGTCATCAATCCAGACACAGTAACACTCCAGCACAAATCATCTCCTCTAGAAATGTCACTAAGGAAGAGTGGTAACAGAAAACACTCTTCTGCAGATATTCGAGCAAGTCCTGCTGAAAGGAAAGCCATTCTTCAAAATTAGTTTAGGAAGGTATTGCCTAATAAAGCTACAAAACACCATATACCACAGATCGAAGGATTGTGGCAAATCCAAACAAAAGAATATGGACATAGTTTTATCAAAATAACATAAACATGGCCAAGGTCACTTTTGTAGGCCAATTTGCAGGCAAACTGAATAAGATATTTTTACATTTTTCTAAGACAGCAGCACCTTTATTTTACCACAAGGCATTTGGTTTTCTTCAAAAAATCCACAGAAAAATGAATAAAGAACACCACTACCAACACTGGCAACAGCAGAGTGGATGCTTGTTTTGGTAAAAGATTACAGGAACTCACAGGCCTCACACAGAAAATCACCAGATTACAACACAGCAGAACAGTGAAGTGTATTTGCCAGTGATTAGGCAATACAAGACATTGCGCCATGCCCGAATACACAAAATTCTAAGAGAAATACATAGATGTCCATGGGCAAAAAGTTTACTCTGTATTCACGACGTCAAGCTATGCAATGCCACAGCTACTGAAGCAAAGTATTTCAAGACAAAGACTTGAACATTCTAAATGAGTGATTTAACACTAAAAGATACCTCAAGAGACTCATTATTTCTCTCTCAATGAGGACCTCTGTTTAATTAGTAGCTTCAGTTAACACCCCCTGCCACCCAATTGAGACTTTCAGCTGCATAAGTAATAGTATATGAGGATATAATATTTTATTACATATTTATAGAAGAAATTATGTGACCTCATCTGTAATTCCTTGTGTGCAACTAATCATTGCAACTCAAAAACAGTGCTGCAGAATACAGGGTTCACAGAAAGGCAACACAGACGATCAGAGTATAAAACCAACAATCCTCACACTAAAAAGCAGAATGCTTATAGGAATCATATCAATGTTTACAAGTATCAAATTAATGTTTATGAGAACCATATTAATGTCTCATTAACATGAAAAACAGAACTTTATTTAGTTTTAAGAAAAACGTTACATCAACACAAGACATTTTAGGAACCCAGTTGTGCGTAACATCACAGATGTCCAACAGAACTTCATAAAAATCCCTGCAATATAAAGAATCCTACCAGTGTATGCCCACCTGGAGCTGAATCGCACAAAGGACATCAAAGGCAACAAGAGGGGCTTCTATAGGTACACAGCTGACAAAAGGAAGACTAGGGAAAATGCGGGCCTGCTGCTGAATGGGGCAGGGCCCTGGTGACACAAGACATGGAAAACACTGAGGTACTGAATGCCCTCTGACTCTGTCCTTTGCTAGGAAGATGGGCCTTCACAACCATAGAGTTCTATAACAGGAAGTGCAAAATCCTACACCTGAGGAGGAAGAACCCCATGCACCAGTACATGCTGGAGGCCACTTAGCTACAAAGCTTTGCAGAAAAGGACCTGGGGGTCATCATGTTGAACATGAGCCACCAATCTGCCCTTGCAGCAAAGGCAGCTGATGGTATCCTGGGCTGCATTAGGAGTGTGGCTAGCAAGTCAATACAGGTGATCATTCCCCTCTATGTGGCACTGGTGAAGCCACACCTGGAGTACTGTGTCCAGTTCTGGGCTCCTCAGCATGAGAGAGAGAAGAACATAGTGGAGAGAGTCCAGCAAAGTGCCACTAAGGTGATGAACGGCCTGGAACATCTCTCATATGAGGAAAGTCCGAGTATGCTGGGACTATTCAGCCTCAAAAAGACTCTGGGGGGTCTCATCCATGTGTACAAATACCTCAAGGGAAGGTACAAAGAAGACGGAGCCAGGCTCTTTTCAGGGGCATCCACTGATAGGACTAGAGGTAACAGGCAACAACTAGAACACAGGAGGTTCTGCCTAAACATAAGGAAACACTTTGTCACTGTATGACTGAGTATAGGTTGCCCAGAAAGGCTGCAGAGTCTACACCCTCGGAGATGGTGAAAAGCTGCCTGGACATGGTCCTGGGCAACCTACTTTTGGTGACCCTGCTTGAGCAGGGGAAGTTAGCCAGCTGACCTCCAGAGGTCCCTTCTAATCTCAACCATTCTGTGACTCTATGAAACGTTTGCAACGTGGCAAAAGAGAAATCAAGTATCTACCATCACCTTAACCCATGGATTTATGTCTCTTCCTTAAACTGACTTTTTACAGGATGGCTCTGTGACAAGTAAAGACTTTTTAAATTAATAACAATCTGCACTTATTACACAAATAATGTAAAAACAATATAACCTATCAAACGAGCATCCTAATTCTATTTGTGCACTCACATCAATTAAGTGCCTTCACACCATCAGAGCCTTAAAAGTAACAGCTGCATAGAAATAAACCATTTTGGTAAGCTCAAGGTTAGACAGATGAGAAAAGAAAACATTCTCACATACTGCCAGTTTGTGGTTATGATCCTTACAAGTACAGAAAATGACTGCCAAGCATGGTAAATAGATGTACAGAAGGAAAGGAATTCAAGGCCTCAGGTCCGCGCTACTAAATGGCAATGTTGCTCCATAACAAGGAGCAACATAAGGTTGTTCTCACTCTCCTGCTAAACGGAATATTTCTTTAATCTTTTCTATATATAAATAAAAGTAATAAGTGCCTTACTTTTTAAAGAAATAATTTAGAAGCATTTTGTTAAAACACTATCAAAAGGATACTGTATGTGCACACATTCTTCCCCCTCCAGTATGGTATTAAGATTTTCATAGAATCATAGAATGGTTTGGGTTGGAAGGAACCTCAAAGACCATCTAGTTCCAACACCCCTGCCATGGGCAGGGACACCCTACACTAGACCAGATTGCCCAAAGCCCCATCCAACCTGGCCTTGAACACTTCCAGGGATGGGGCTTCCACAGCTTCTCTGGGCAACCGGTTCCAGTGTCTCACCACCCTCACAGTAAAGAATTTCTTCCTGATATCTAATCTGAATCTCCCCTCTTTTAGTTTAAAACCATTACCCCCTGCCCCATCACTCCCTGCCCTTGTAAACAGCCCCTCTCCATCCTTCCTCTAGGCCCCCTTTAGGTACTGGTACATCACAATTAGGTCCCCCTGGAGCCTTCTCTTCTCCAGACTGAACAAGCCCAACTGCCTCAGTTTGCCCTTGTAGGAGAGGTGCTCCAGTCCTCTGATCAGCTTTATGGCCCTCCTCAAAGTAGGAGGACATTTTCTGTGTCAACTCTAAATATATGTGATTTACTTTCATACAACACTACAGCAAAAAATCACATTTTTCCATTTCAGCTTGCCAGTGATGATTGCTCTTTATACAATTCACTGAACACAGATGAAGCAATGACTGTGCAAGAAATGCCATGAAGAAATTGTAATATATTTTGTTAGAAACTGAGAAAGACATTTAAAAAGTCATTTAAATGTTCATATTCTGGACATGGACTTGTGAGATGAATCATCACCAATCACTATTAAAAATCCTCTTTATAATTAGACACCCTAGTAGCTGACAGATATACGTTACTAGAAAGTATTATATTGTAGAGCAGAAAACCCAACCCTTTCATCTTATTTCTCCATAACACGTGACATTTACAGCAGCAACTGTAAATTTGAAATTAAGCACTGAAATAAGAGATCAAGACCAGAGAGTGGTATTCATAATCAAAGTCCCCGAGATGTTTAAATTGGATCATACATATATTTGTTTATAAATACACAATAAAATGCTTTGTGTTACTTGCTTTAATTACAAGCATTGTATCTTGGTGATAGGTTTTTCATGTTACAATAAGCTTCACAAAGTCATAAAAGCAACATGATTAAATTAGAGATGTTAATTAAAGGCTTCCATTGATTTTACCAGTGATTTAGCTCAAGGAAGTATTATTAGGAAAAAAACCATGCGGAACAAATCACAGTACATTTAATTATCCCCTTCACTAAAACAAAAGGAGTCCTCTGCCTTGAGTCAGTGTTGCTTAAAATAATGTGTGTCTGAGGCACATAAGGAAAAATACGCTTTAATTCTATATTTGGATACTATTAAATCTCAGATTAAACTATGTATCAAGTCACCATATAGTCCTACATATAATCAGCAAATTGGTTTCTTGCATTCTCAATTCTGTTTCTGCAGTTTTCATGCAGATTTGATCTCAATTTCCCCACTATTATTTATTTTACAAGCTCTTCTAACAATAACTCCAGTTCTCTGGCGTGCTTCATCTTACATAGTCTTACATGCATGCATATCCCTCCCTACTAACTACTAGGACAGGCAGGACAAGCAAATGCTTTGTCATATCCAGACCCAGAAGCAGACAGGCTCATCAGCTGGCAGGTCAAGTAGCATTACTTTGGCCTTCCCTACCTACGCATATATTTTCCAAACCTTTCAGAAATTTAAACACAATAAAGGCTCCATTCTGTCAGAGTCTCACTGAAATTGGCAAGTAGACAGAAATGTTATTAGGGAGGAACTGATAAACTGAAAGACAAGTTCCCCAGACAAGTTAGATTTACAGACTCACAAGCTTCATATCTTTGGCTTCTGAGTATGAACAACTGGCTACCTGTCACCTAAGCCCAGAATTAAGAAACCAAGTAGAACAGAAATCATCACAATAGCTGACTTACAGGTTGTTCAAACACAACGATGAGTGCTTACTCTTCCACAATTGTGTAAAACTGAAACGACGTTGAGAAAGAAGGCATAGATGGTAGAAATCTAGACCACCTATTGCACCTTTAAATCATTCAAGTACTTGCAGAGTTAACTGTTCAGCTACCCTACCAGGTACACTAATCCCTATCTTAGCTGCCTCACCCCCATTTTTAAAGGAATACTAAAACATTTCCTGTTCTGCACAGAGTGAGAAGTAGACAACAATACAAATGTAGTGAGGAGGGTGTCAGTCTCTTCTCCCAAGCAGCAAGCAACAGGACGAGAGGGAATGGCCTCAAGTTGCATCAGGGGAGGTTTAGGTTGGATATTAGGAAAAACTTCTTCATGGAAAGAGTAGTGAGGCATTGGAACAGACGGCTCAGAGAGGTGGTTGAATAGCCGGCCCTGGAGACATTAAAAAAATGTGTAGCATGGCACTCCAGGACATGATCTAGTAGGCATGGTGGTGTTAGGTTGACAGTTGGACTTGATGATCTCGGAGGTCCTTTCCAACCTTAGTGATTCTACGATTCTATGAATAAACTGGCAAGAGGATCAGGGATACTAATTAAACTGCTGGCACTCCCAGGGGCAGGAGATCCACTACTGAAGTAGCATGTTCAAAAAAGAGAAAAACTCTTAAACCCAAATAGCTAAACTGTCAGGAAAAAGCGTAATTGGGGGGGTGGGGAAGAGAAAGAAAAGGTAACTTTCATTATTTGCTTACCAAGTGTTTTTTTTCTTTCTCTCCTATCAACTCTGGCTAACTCTTAAAGGAAATACAAAACTAAGTGCATGTTGTACTACTGCATGTGGATCTCATCAGATTTCAATGGCCTGCAATCACTTGCCCATCTATCCTCACCATCAGCTCAAGTTCTAAGAATTCCTAAATTAGCTTTCAGTATTTATAAAATGTATTTCTCATTCATTGAGCTTGTAATTTTTCAAACAATAATGTTTGAACATTTACTGAAACTATCACTTCATCTGTTTTAAAATACAACTGTTCTTTGGTCAAAACATCAGTCAATTTCTTACAAAAGGTGCAATTCAAATTTGTATTTATTAAAAAAAAAATCTATTGAGAAGTGAGAGGAGGTATAAAAGTGTTCTATTATCACTTCATCTGCCCACATGTTTATAAACTCATAGATTAATTTTATTTAATTGTTTTTATTTTACTTGGAAAATACTTCCAAGCTTAAAATGCTATGGCTCTTGGTGGAGAGCTTGCCAAGCCTTATCAAGTTATGGTAACATAATAATTTAAAACATTAAGAAAGTAGAGCATTTATAGTCTGAACGCATAAGCTTGTGATTACATTTACATCCAAAATACCATTTCGCTTACTGCATGTAAAAGAGCAAGACTTACACTTTTATTTCATCTTTGGCAAGGACCAAGCGATCATTTAATATTCAGAAGTACTTTTTTTTTTTATATTACAATATATTTTAGAATATCTACCAGACAAATACATATGGATATATGATTCTATATAATGAATAATCAATGTAGAATGCTTTACTTACCTGGAAGGCAACTGTCAGGCTAATAGCTTATTTGTGCAAAAGTCAACATAAAAGGTCTACTCTGGTAACTGCAAGACCTTGCTTACAAACAATCCAATCACCAAAACCACTGACAAAAACTTCATCTTCCTGAGAACTTCTCTTATGTCTCCTCACCGCACACACATACTTGTAATCATTTAATTAATTTGGTAATTCATCCATATTACTGTTTGTATTCTTTACAGTTCAGGTTAGTAAACCTCTCTGGACTTCATTCTGGTCTTACTGTACACTCTGAATATGTACCATATTACACAGGCAGGGGCTGTAAATATTCCATCTGTTCTGTGGGCACACTTCAGCCTGATTTTGACAAGTTCTCTTGGCTCTGAAATTGAAGCTACAGTAAGTGTAAGTAAGAAGAGTGTGCACTGGGTTTTTTTAATAATGAATTATACTATTTCAACCCCAAATCAACTCAAATCTGCACTAGACAGATTATATCATCATTGCCTATATAGCCCACATCAAAATGTTATCAGTATTTCCTCTTATAGCTTCACAACACATTGGAGAAAGGAGGGGAATAGGAAGAGATGGAAGACACATCAGAAAATACACCAAATTTTTTTTTTAAAATTACCTAAAAGAGGTTTGAGAAAACTTAGTTCTCTCCTTTTATTGATTCTGAATAGCTATGATTACACAACAAGTTCACATTCTTAAAAGACGTTTTTGAGAGCAGGATGATATAAAGACCTTGACTATAAGTTTTTTCTTTCTCTTCCTTCATTGCTTTTTTCTCTTTTATGAACAGCATATATAGAAAATGGATTCAAAAGTGCCAGAAGAATAAAGGAGTGCTTAGAAAGTGAAACTGCTTATGGTTTGATAGGCTACACGATCTTCCTATTCAAAGTCAATACTAAAAATGTTATGCATAAACAGCTCCTGCAGTTGAGAATATTGCCACCAACACCGAGCATGAAAGGGTTACAAAATCATAAACAGACTGTACTACCACACCCTCTCACTTATTCTGAAAAAATTGTGTGAAACACGGAAGGAAGAATACAAAATACATTCTGCTCCACTTAAGTCCAGCTTTTAAAATACATTGCCTAATAAGTTGATTTAAAAAAGATGAAAAGACAACTTCAGGGACACTAGTAGGTAGCGGATAGAGCAGAAATAGTTTAAAAATAGAAACACTTCACTCAACTGAAGACTTATAACTGCAAAGTTAAACAATTTTTTTATGTTTTGTGTTTAGGTTTTCAGAAGATTCTCTGTTTTTTTCCTTTTCTTTTTCAGTAATTGCTATTAATACAGGATTTCAGAAGAAAGTTGTGCCTCAGATAGTAGTTAGTAAAGAAAGCTTTTAGTACTGAGCCTCTCTTCTTACTGAAGTTCTAATCGGAACTGAGATTGGAGGAGAGGGATTTCTTTTTAACTAAACACAGAATGCTATAATCGCAAAGCAAAGAGTGATTGAAAGAAATAATCACGGTTCTGGCCTCATAATACCCAGCGTTTTACAAAATGAATTAATTTTTCACTTAATGTTGTCCTTTCCAATGCTACTGCTGTAATGCTTTGCCGAGGTGAGAATTGGTTTACTGTTGGAGACAGAAAGCCTATCTAGCTGAACAAAAGAGTCTTCAATTGCAAGGCACAGGAAACAATTACGGGAAGATTATCTGGAAAAGGTCTGAAAACAAGAAGCTGTCCAGAGCACTCTTGTTAATTACTTCGACTTTGATTCTTTTTAGGTAAGACACATTCTGCCCCTCCTCTCCTCCATATAAAATCCACTAAGTGTACCTGTAAGAAACACCTTACATTTTCAAGATGTTTTTCAAAGGCTTCAAAGGCTGTAATTATGCAAAACACTTGGCCAAGCTGTGGCTTTTTGAAACCATAAGGGGTGACATGTCTGAAAATTAAAAAGGTATTTATCTCTTAAGTAGGAAAGCACTTAAAATATGTCTAAGAAGATATCCAGAACAATTAATATACTCTTTCAAGTAAAAAAACCCCACCACCACTGACTATATAATACAGGGCCATAGGATTTTTCAAAAATAAAAGTAGAATGTTGATTTAAGTGGAACTGCAAATTTTAAGCAAGTTGGTTTCATTTTTATTAAGTTTCAAATTAAGTAAAATTCTTTTCAATACAGTCAATACAACTATATTGGTTATTTTGACAAAAGTATCAGCCAAGGCAGTGGGACAAGTCTATCCCGACATTTTTGAAGAGACGAAGCCAGTGCTCTACCTTACATTTCACTGTTTTACAAAAACATCTTGTGCAGTTTTATAAACAGTTTTCCACTAATTCTGAAAATCTGATGGATGCCCTTGGAAGAATCCAAGTTACTAAACAAAAAATCTTCTTTAAAATATATCCTGTTGTTATGGAAGACATCAGGATTTTTAACATCAGTTGCACTTAGAATTGCCAGAAGAGGTAATTATTGGCAAAGTACTCCTCTGAACAGATTGAAATCAATACCTCTCTCAACTTTACAGAAATTTGTTCTCTGGAAAAATGCCAGCATAGTCCATAAGACATAACTATTAATCAGCAGGCCTAGTTGGTAATTAGTCATTCTACCTTGCAGCAAGACGTGAATAAGGATTTTTCCCATAGTGATCCACCTTTTCAGCTCCTTGTCTTTGGATTACATTTTGGCATTTGTTTCAAATTCTTTTTAACTTTCATAATCAGTAGAGAAAAAGGTGCAGGCTAAGTCTAAAATTTCTGACAATCTGGAGGAGGTTGGCTATTTTGGTAAGCGGAGCTGCCATATTTTGAACTACTGCAAAAGAATGAAAACAAGAAGTCTGTTCTCAAAGTAATTTCTGGGGAACCATAGCAGTTCTAATAATTTTTCAAGCTCAGAAAATTGTGGATGTCATCTATGGCAGAAGATATCAACAAGGATACAGATTGACTGAGGAGGGAAAGAAATGGGAAAAGGGAAAAAAGCCTGACTGAAGGTCAATCCTTTATGACCAGAAATTAAATAAAGTCTATTTCCTAGAAAACATAGCAGTCAAGGAGGACTGGCTTCCCCAGTTGCTTGACGCCATACATATGTGACTCAATGATAATAATTTTCTCATTATCATTGCTGTTAGATTAACAGGTTGTCTGGGAAAGGCTTCTAAACAGACAAGGGAGAAGATAAAAGTGTCAACCTCTGTACACAGAGCTGAATCTCAAGGCACTTGAAGGAAGACTGACTGACACTTGTTTGAGTTTCATTCTCATGTTCTTTATAAGCTTATAATTTTATTTGTCAGACCAGAGTAAAGACAGAGGAAGACATCAAGCTGAAGCAGGTCCCTCTCAACCTCCATCTGGGCACTAAGTTCACAGCATCAGGTACCAAAAGCAGCATTCTATTTGCAATACTGAAATATTTGGTATTGGTAAGAGCAATGCAGAGTGAGAGGTTCTTGTCTTAGCATTATATAAGCCTGCATTGATGGAAAACGCAGCCAGTTTTCCTTCGCAGTCACATAACACCAAATATTCTTCTGTTGTTGTCACTGACGATGACCATAGCTAGTGCCAGCAGTTGACTGCCAATTACTTGCCAATGTCTGTACCCCTTCGGCAACCGTAAACTTGGAACAAGCTCTTTAGGTGTCTTACAAGTATCTTCTTCTTTGGGACCAAAGAAATAGGAATACTAAAGCGCTACTTTACTATATCTTTCTAAGTATACGAAGCTTATAAGGATGAGTTTCATTTAGCCCAAACACTCACTATACTTACTAAAAACACATCAGCTTTTTTTGATGCACCAATGAGGGGGCCAAGTGAATATTTGAAATATGAAAGAAATTTATAATTAACCTATACAAAAGAAAATAAGAATACTGAAATTTCTCCCAACAGTTTAATCAGGAGCAATACAATGAAATGAGAGAATGGCAATAGTGAAACTCTAAAGTTCCCAAACTCATTATTCTCAACTCATGAGTGTGATGACCATGCACAGAAAACGCCCAAAGAAAAGTAAGACCGTGTAAGAACTACATTCAGAATCTCAAGTACTTTGTCATCACCTTTAATGCAAATTATGTCTCAGGAGTTGTGTACTTCTAGGCTAGAAGAGTCTCAGCAGATAGCCACAAGGGACACTGCGCATCTGGTGCTCGGCTGTCACTATGGGGTAAATTTATTTGAAACAGACTTCCTGTTATTCCAGCATGTAGAACTGAAACACTCCTCTAGACTTCTTGCTTCTGGAAAGCTAGCTAAAGGTTACATTCCTACCCTCCACCCACAAACACAATTAATAATACAATATACCATGCTAAAAAGTTTATCAATAACCAGAGAGATAGACAAATACACAACAGAACAAATTAAAGCATCTACTATTAAAAATGTTATGTATATTGTAAATTGCCCATGATGTGACAGATAATGACACGAACAGTGAGAAAGACCATCTCTCTTCTGTATGTGTCATGACAGAATAAACTCTAGACAATAAAGGAGTATGTTTCTTTATCAACATTCCCAAAGCAGAGATATCTCAGTCAAGAAAGCAGACTTTTTTCATTTTAATAAAAGCTAGTATTCCTGAATTAATTGGACTGCTTTTCTCACCCTCACTGCTATTTTTTTCAGCAGTATTTTACTTTAGAGAGCTCAGATAAAGCCAGATTCTTGCATGTATTCATGTTTTCAACATTCTTTTATCCCTTTGCTTTGTATAAATGTCAAAGCTATTCCCTTTGAAAATTACTTTATCTTATAACAGTCTTACTACTTTCCTGCTTAAAAAAGAAGAAAGTGAAAACCAGTCAGTATTTCTAGAGTTATGAGATTTGACTGTACAGTTGGTGGGCCTCTATTCATAACCATTTCTCTAAAGCAGTACTTTCAGTGTCAACTTTTTCCATTTTGCCTATAATGATTAAAAGATTCAAAGTTAGAGGTTTCTTGAGCATTTTGAAAACACTGAATTTGAACTTTATAGTAATACTGACAGTCTTCTATGAAGCATGCTTTTACAAAGAGCAGAAGTGATGAAATCACATAAAAATGTTCCAAACACTAGGACAAGAAGTCCCCAAAAAGCAGTCAATTCCTGCTCATGTACGCTCACCAGAAGGAAGTCCTCACAAGATACAGGACACAAAAAAGATGAAATTTCAGGTGTAAGGAAGAGCCAGTACCTTTGTTGGCTAAAAATCACACTGCCTGTAGCATAACTTAGAATTGAGTAAATACAATAATTACCTATAACAGTGGAATGATCTCTAGGTGTTCAAAGAATCATGTAGTTCCATTTGTCTTCCTCTTTCCAGAAGTTTGAGGTAGCAGAAAAAAAGCTAGAGGCAGAAAAATAACAGTACAAACAAATAAGAACCAGCCAAAATAGTCTTGAAAGCAGATTGCCTACCCTATTCAGATAGAACTTCCTTTCATTTATCCCATGATTCATAAACTTTCTGAGATGAAGATAAGAACTAGTCAGTGCACAGCTGTCACCTTAGCTCCTTCCACAGCTTCAAGTTACACTTACATCAACAAAGACTCCAAAGAAAGAGGGGAAATTAATATGAAATTTGAATACATTAACTCTCAAGAAACACTGGGTTACAAACCAGGTTTGTTTGTTTTAAATAACCTTAGTGCATCTTCACTCCTATCTTTGGCTAGCCATAATTCCATGAAGCATAGAGCAGTAAAGAATTGCTCCGCCACATGAAGCACTTAAACCGAACACTGTTGCCAAAGACTAACATTGACTGCATTGGTGAACAAAGCCAAGTGCCACCACTAAACGTGCTTCAGTACATGGAGCAGCTCTTTAAAGATTCACGCTTACTGTTAACAGTAGCTCTCAACTCTTCCCAATTTACAGGCCACTAAAAATTTTCCAGCCAAATTAAGACCTCTACTTAGAAAACCTAACCTGCTGAAATAGTATGTGTCTGCTTTCAGCTTGGAATGAAACAAACTGGCTACAGGCACTTTAAAGTGAAAGAAAACGTAGCCCCACAGGATACCTGCATGCATAATATGATTCCTAGTATTTGACCTCTCATAGTCTGATCTTTTCTACTAGCCCCAAGAACCTTCTAGCTGTCTGAATAGTAATGTCATCTCATCCATGCCTCTGGAGCACATAACCTCATCCCTCCTATATGGTTTGTAAGGCCATGCAGCCAATTAATACGTGTATTTATGGTCAGCAATTGCTTTGTTGGTTATTTCAAATGAAAGTTTAACAACATTTTGTTCTTATGAAAGAAAGCAACAGTGGATAGTTCCATTTGTAATTAATGTGTTCTTCTACTTGGTAAGATTGCTATAATAAAAGGCAATTTAATTCATAGGGGAGGAAGCAAACTTTTCCATTGTAAGAGTAAGGGAAATGTAAAATCACATTGTAATTTCTTAAGACTTGTAGCAGCTTTCATTATTGGCTTGTGTTATGTTTGATTAGGTAATTTCTTTACCACTTTAAGAAACCCTGAATTACATCAACATAACCAAAGAACAATCTTTTTACAAGTACTCATGACACAGGAGTCCACAAAGCTGGAACAAGTTCGTCAAGTTGTTGGTGATAGTTTGCAATTACAGTTTGACCATAATGGTCTAATGAAAGATTTTTTTTCATCTTCACTCATTCTTTTCTATTTTCAATCTGCAGACATTGCACTTCTATGAAATACAATGTATTAAAATCTGCTGCCATGGAGAAAAAACGCTGGCTTTGGCAGTGGACCTGCCCATCCAGAGAACACACCTGAGGGGTGGTTCAGTAAACTGACGTATGCGAGGACAGTGCTCTCTGACTCAGAGCAGGGCTGTTACTAGTTTGGTTCTATCCTGGTCTATGCTCCTTAGCACTGTTCCACAAGTGGAAAATGGGAAAAACGATAAGATGGGAACGCAATCTCCTCTATCACAAACACACCTATTAAGTTCCAGAATTAGGCACTTTTTCTTTTTTTTTTTTTAATATTCAGTCACACATGCCTCTGGAAATTTTAATCCAAAAATACCTTTGTAAGTAATGATGAGACATCGTTTCCGGCAAAATGAATGAACTGCTCATGAAAAAACATCTTGTGATCCGTTTTTAAAAAGGATCCATCCCCACAATAGTCTGTCTAGATACAAAAGCTACACCGACATGAGTTCACATTTTTGTTCCTTGTCATGTGAGAAGACTTGAGTGCGACTTTTCAAGACTGTATTTGGAGTTTAGCCTATTTAATTTCATAATCAATTTCAAGTAAAAGAAGCCAACAACCCCTTTTTCCCGGTCTGACACCGCTGCCGAACACCCTGCGGACAAGCCGCAGGCGGCTGGGCTTCAGCTGCACTGCCAAGCTGCGCCGCTGTTCACACCGCTCAACGGGTGCGAGTTCAAAGCCCAAAGCCACAAAAAGGTTTTAAGGAAAAACACACCAATAACACACATAAACAGCAGTTCTTTGATGTCCAACGCATATACTTTTTTTTTTTCCCCCCGTGTAACAACACCGCTCCCCATTTTGGTGATTTGGCAGTCGCTGCTCTACTCTGTTCGGCCCGCCTCAAAAAAAAATTAGTTTTTCAGTATTTCATACTACGAGCGTAGAGGTTAATAAACGAATGGGCGAATACCTGAAAGCCCAGCGTGTTAAGTGCACTTTTACCGGCTCCTCGCTCTGAACGCTTTCAGCTGAGGCAGCCGCGGGGGCCGCTCCGCCCGGCGGGACGCAGCCCCCGCGTTCCCGTGCCCCGTACGACAGCCCCCGCCCCGTCCTGCATCAGGTCGACACCACCCCGCCGGGGTGCCAGCACCCCGCCTGGGCCCCTGCCTACCGGGGCTGCCGCCCCGGCCCGCGCTGA
>VWZZ01007198.1:80651-125083 GCA_013399095.1 Psophia crepitans | reverse complement strand
CGGGGCCGTGGTTGCTCCCCTCAAGCAGCTCCGGCGCCTGCTGCGCTCCCGCTCCCCCGCTCGGCGCTTCCCCGCCCGGCGTGTGGGGGTGTCTCGTGATTAACCCCGTCAAAGGCCTCATCCTGTTTCTGGGTGCCTATGCCTGTTTTCTAACACCACAAAGCTAAGCGTTTCCTAACTTTCCACTGCCCCGCTTAAACGGAATAAATCTGCAGTGACACGCTATGCAGCCGTTAACCTCCTGTCAGACCCCTGGCAGCGTGCGGGGCTGAGGCAGCCTGTGCTTACCATCCAATGGGCAAACACGCTCCAGCCTTTGCCAGCCTTGTTACGCAGTGCCTCACCAGTGACCTCTGCCAGCCAAAGGTACAATAATTTTCCAAATTAATAGACTGACAGTCAGATGTGCCTCGGACCAATAAAACTGATTTAAGGGTGTGCGAGACCATTGCTGAGGCGTGGTGGTAGGAGTTTGATGCAGTAATGAGGTAGATAATGGTTTCTTTGCCCAGTTCTGTGAGGAAATGTGGCCTACGTGGCTGTGTGCTTTGCCAATTCCCATTCCGGCCGACTTTAAATGCGGCAGCCAATTGTAACTGAATTTGACCAAAGGACAGGGTTTTCAAAGGTACTTACTGTTCCAGCTGTTTAAAAAGTATTAGTGAGCTGGAGGGAATTGTGTCTCTGAGAAGGAAAACTCAGGTTTTTCACATCAGTTGGCGGGTCAGGCCACAGACACAGACACACACACGTACACACGCATGTACACACACGTACACATGTACACACACATGTACACACACATGTACACACACTTACACACATACATGTCCCTGGGCGATCTGTGGCCAGCTCACACGGGGCCTCCTGAACTTAGAAACTAAACTGATATGTGCCATCACAATAGTCCTGAACAGATAGCTTAAATATCTAACAGCCCTAAAACATCTGATTACTGGAGAGTTCTTGGAAAGCTTCTGTAGGATCTGAAACTCAACATATTCCACAGGCGATTATTATATCAGGCTGAACTGGAGGGCAATTTCTATTCTGACCGTGGGCACTGCCAACAACTGTGAAAGTCTGAGTGTATCAGGAAGGGATAGATACACATATTGCTGGACAAAGTCCTCCTGTTATTTTCCAGTATTTTCTCCAGTCCTTGTGGGCATAAAGGATGGGTGGACACCGTGCAACCTTGAAAACAGAAAAATGCAAATAACTGATGTGGAAGATACGTAAAAGTATCTCTCACAGTCTCTCACAAAGTAGGGCTAATTTGCTAACAGATGACAGTGGGTGTATTTTACTTTTTAAATTCATACCTATGTTTTTTTGTATCCTTATTACTTCTGTTGTACCATACTGTCAAAAAACCCAAGTTGATTTTGCTTTGGTCGCATTGTTTTCATTGCATAAAAGTGCTGCATTTAAAATATCGTATGAACAAATTTATATTCACTACAGCTCCATGAAGAGCCTTTCTGTAGAATGAATACTGTATATGCTTCCACCTGGCTCTGAGGTAGCTGATGACAGGAAGGGCATTTCAGGTTTGTAGGACATTTCTCATTTTAACTTTGACAGCATTGCTGCATTTGGGTAGTACTCAATATTTAATACTTTATCGGAAGAGAGCTTTCTAAATTAATTAAATCTTTCATACTATATACTCTATAATAGAGTCAAACTGGTTTTACATATGCATTATTCAGAGTAGTTTTATTTGGAACTTTGCAGAAATGTTCTTTGCAGTTTCATCTGTAGGAGACTTTATGGAATATCATGGTGGTTGTCAGAATGAAAAACTTCACTTTTTTATCTCAAAAATTGTGACTACAAAGTGTAGAAATAGTATTGGCTCTATCCAGTCTTCTTGTGATAGTAACATGCACGCTGAAGACACTGTACAGATTGGTAACACATCTGTTGTCTTTTAAGAATGCAGCAGCAATGATAATATGAACATCTCACACTCAGTTCATTGTACTTAGTACATCACTTATTTGCGAGATGAGAAATAATGATCAAATTAATAGTCAATTAATGTCTTAAAAATTCTGTGTTGCATAAAATAATCTTCCCCCTGCCTCCACTGCATATATATATATAAAACAATAAAATCTCCATATCTGACTCGTGGTTCTGACTCATTTTTATAAGGAGGATCTGACCCATTTTTTTAATATCTTCTTGGCCAAATGAGAATAAAATTCTTTCACAAAGATGAGTCATTTACTGATTAGAAGGTATATGAAAGTAGCCATTAGGGGGTGATGTTTCTAAAACAAAACAACCAGAAATGAATAAAATAGTTCCTATGCATGATTTTTCTCTTATTTGCAGTGTGGTACATGAGTTTTAGCTTCAGTGTATGCATTTGAATCATCCTCATCTATGTCAATATAAGAACAGAACTTAGCTCTCTACGACTTAACGTACCAAGAAGTAAAAACAAAAGTCATATTAGAAAAAGGAAATGAATAGATGTTATTTTGCATAAAGTGCACCAAGTTAAAAGCTAAACCAGGAAGGAAGTTACCACTACTATGGTAGATCGGAGCGCTTCAGTGACATGTGCTTGCTTTTCAGAAAATCAGAACTCTTCAGATTAGTACTAGGAATAATTGCCATGGTTTTTTTATGTTTACCTGAATTTTTCAAAATCCATGAAGGTGAGTGATCAGCTTTATAAATAGCCTTTTATTTATTCTAAAGTCTGATTGCATATTGGCACGTGCTTCCATAAAAGCGATGGTTAAGGTGCTGTACTCATATGGACCTTGCAAAGTGTATAGATTTTTTTCATGAGATTTTTAAGCAACAGAGTTAATTATCTGTGGTAGCTTGAAAGGAGTTTGTCATTCATTTATGCACACTGCAAAATTTTTGGTAACTGTTTCCATGCAACTGTACTTTTACTATCTTCGTCATTAAGAAAGCAGTTAAAATACCTATATTCTTTTATAGCAGGTACTCATGTCTTAAAAAAACAACTTTTTTATGTTTCTATGTTTAAATGCCTATAAAACTTTGTACAATTACTATCTGGCATGAGGTGCTGTCTGTGAAAGATATGCAGTGGTAACCTGACAAAAAGTAGCGCAGAATAGGTGTAACTGAGTGAAGCAAATCTTTTAGCATAAATCCCAAATACATCTTGGTGATCCTAAAGGTCAATACTGGATTTAGGATGGATGCAAAGTCTATGTGTGTAAGTTATGCATTCAGTGCTTTCTTAAAAATCCATAAATAAATTAATACTAAAATATTTTTTCCACATCTATTCCTAAGTAAGCTTTTGAATAGATAAATGTTATAATAAAAGCATCCCTTTGACAAATGGTGTGTGTTCCCAGGCATGATGAAATAAATTATTTATGAAGCATAATTTTCTGAAGAAAAAAATAAAAATCAAAATATATCCAGATTAGGTTACTTATATTTACATTTCTATTTTCATGAACCACAAAGAATAAACATGACAGTAGCTAGAATATAATTTATAGATTTTTATAGTTTATAAACAAAGAAACCTGGTAAGCTGTCATAAGTTTCAAGTATCATAAAATTGATGAGTCAGTTTAAGATGTTGAAGTAATTAATTTTTTACCTCCATGGAGAAGTAATCAAAGTATTTGCTAGCAGAGACTACGCAAATACACAGTGACATGGCTATTACCAGAAGAAAACATTGACCTTACTGTCAGACATCAAAGAGTAATTGCAGTTTTCCGTGATAACTTTCCTAGATTGCTCTTACTGGAGGTGCCTTATGCTGCAATAGGGTAATCACTGCAATTCTGATATCTACATACGATCTTAATCACAGTGAGTCTAAAATAAGATTGTGAAGTATATGAGCAGAATACAGCACCAAATTATACTTGGAAAATTAGAATCATTGTCATATTTTGGATGTTCTAAAAACTATATGACTATGTAACAGACTGTATAACAATGTCTGAAGTACGTGAGAAAGTAAATATGTTGAACTATTTATTTTGAAAATTCCAAGGGATTTGGGTCTCTGGTTTATTGAAAACCTGCTATTGGAAGCTGGTTTTATTTCAGATGTTGTGGCAAACCTAAACGATACAGAATTATTTTGCTGTAGATATTTCAAATTGCTGGTTACCCCATGAAGCCTCACCAGGCAGATTTGTTGTTGGAAATCTTTGAGATGTGAAACAGAGTCACTGTATCCTCCTCTGTGAGGGGTTCCTAAAAGAGTGGCAGAGACCTCCTAATTCCACAGGCTTTTTCTAAGATCACATTAATGTTGTGGGTACTCCAGGTTTTTGATATAACCTCTGAAATGGCAGGCAAGCAAAGTATGCAGATAGAAGTAAGTGAAACTTGGATGTTTTATCCCAGGGGATGTTCCAGCATTTATTTTCATTCTGGAGTGGGAATAAAAATGCAAATCTCTCATTAAACAGAAATTCAGGGGGAAATCAATTTGCAAAAATACAAGCCTTTAAAAATTTATCAAAAGAATACAGTTCAGCATTGCCAAAAGTGAAACGTTTCTTTTATATTTGTAAAGCAACCCACTTGTTTGGTTACAAGTCATTGAACCTTTAAACTACATTGCTTTAGAGCAGGAGGTTGTTGTTTGGAGTCTGATGCTCTCAATCCCAGTCTTGTCCTCTGGGCCCAGCTACTTGATGGAGTGCATCTCCTGTAATCTGTCAGTTGTGTATTCCCCAATTTGTACTGTAGGCCTTGTATCTCTGCAATATTGTGTGATGACTATAATTTCTGTAAGGAAGTGATAAAAAATGCAAGTTTATGTACTGCTGAATTGATTAAAAACAGAATGCAACAGAGCAAATAAAAAAAGTCAAGCCAATCCAAAATGAAATATTTATGATTTTCTGAAGGAGAAGCAAGTTTTTTACAAATTCAGATCTTCCCTGTGAATTTTAATGGAATTGGATTTTCTATGGAAAACCACTCTATAAATGAGGCTTAATAAAGGAATTTCATAATCACAGAACTTCCTAACATCAAGCAAGCAGGTTACAGGCCTTTGAATATAAAGCAGTTTCCTAGAGATACTTTGCTTGGTTTCATCTTAGTGATCGTCTTAACTCTTCAGGCTGTCTGTGTTGGTTTCCCAAAACCCTTGCCACATTTCTGGTGAGGTACATTTAGGAGGGTGCTTCTCAGTCCTGCAGTCAGGAGCAAGCCTTTTCTGGGTACGGCTTGCTGCCTGCCACGTCCACTGGGAAAGTCTGGTCTTTTTGCAGCCCTCCTTAGAACATCCACCATCCTGGGAGTTGGAAGAAAATAAAGTTTACTGATGCTGGATTGTAATTTGAATGGCTTTCTTGGTAGAGATCTTTCAAGAGCATGGGAAGCAGCATCCCTAACAAAACAGCATTCAAACTTTTTCCAGTTGGATAACATGCCTTTGATATATATCTACACCATGACACATGGGCAGCTCTGGAGCCTGTTTAGCCATGTGTGAAGTCCAAAATGGACTTCATAGTGCTGCACAGACTGGAGTCACTGCACAGTCAGCAAATTTCCAAGTCCATGTGCAAATTTCTTTGGTGAAAGGGTTGCGGTAAGGAATTACCGTTAACTGGCCTGGAGAGCAGTGATTTTAGACAGGTTGCCCAGATGCACACACACCTTGCTGTAAGAGCAGAAAAAGCATTCAGTTTCTGCTCCTGGCTCATCTCCTGGCTCATCTCAGAGAAGCTCTGCACACAATGCCTGCTTCAGCTGGAAGAATTTGACCTCAGGAGCCTGCTCCACTCCAGGTTGCGTGGATCACATTGTAAGCGTTTCAAGGAAAATGTTTTGACTCACCTCAGGGAAAGATCAAACCATAAATTTTGTCTGACATTTTTCTTTTTCATATTAAAATGAAATATTTTCTTACTTGCATAGGACGTGTATTTTACATTTCAATTTATTATGTTTTATAAGGAGTTTATGACTCTCTGATATAGTGTTAGTAAAGTGAAGATAATTGACTTTGGCATTGGATTTTGGATTTTATTTCTGTATCCTGTCTGAAATCCTTCACTGAAGAGTTTCTGAGGTCAGCCTGCTGCGATGCGAGCACAGGTGGCCTGTTGAAGCTATCAGATTGCAGCTGAGCACTGGAGCAATTAAAGGCTATGTTTTTCTCTCTATACATAAGGATTTATGAACATATTACTCCAATTACTCATAATGGGAGTTAGATATAAAATTTCCTCTTCATAGAGATGCAAGGGTACTACTAGAATTGGAAGCTCAGCTACAAAACTGTAGCTTAGTGCTGCATCAACTCCGGGAGGTGGTTGTTTGTATTCACAGATACATATTTCGTGTTGGGGTCCCAGAAGGTTTTATTCTTTTTTTTTCATATTGAAAAAATAGTTCAAAGTTAACTCAAGTAAAAATGCAGGATTTGTACAATAAAGCCCTACTTTAGTATGGAAGACAGCTAAAATAACACTCATTAATAATTAATTCTATGTGTTTTTTGCTACTTGCTGGAACTGCGTTAATGTACTCTAGCTACAGTAATCTGATACTGAAATTTGACTATGAATACCAATGGTCACAATTAAAATTTGTGTTTGTTGACTGAATATAAGAAAACGTGAAGTGTGTGGTCTGAGGATTCAGCAGCGTTTCTGTGTATTTTCACTGTGTGGTTTCAATGTCATTGGAAAGAAAGTTTTCATTCTGATTATAGCTATTTTACAACATAATTGCACTGATGCATTGCAACTGCAGACTTCCAGGGCTGAGTTCCCCCTTCAAACACGAGTGCTTTCATCTTCTTCTCAAGTACAATCAAATCAGAGCAGCTCTGAAACAGGAATGTGACTAGATACCCCCACAAATTTAAATTAGTGTTACAAGAGATTTCATGCAGTTCAGCACTAAAATCCAGCATCTAGGTTGTGGGAAGGCTTTGTGTTTGCTTTCTCTCATTTGTTGATGCATTTAATAAGCTGCCATAAACCTCAAGAAAGTGTGTTTCACCATAAGATGGGTAAACGATCTATCATATCACGTGATGCTTCCATGCACATATTTGTCCATATGTCCTCTATGTCTTGCTAATATAGTACTCTTTTTTTTTTTTTTTTACAGCTAACACTGTAATTGTTTCATGCGTGGATACCTGTTCATCAAATAACACCACTTTTCCACTTTGTACTTTTAACAATTCTTGCAAAAGATCAGTGCATCAAAGAAGAGAAAACCAGACTATTTTACTGAAGGCCACTGTAAATCATTCCAATTTCCAAAATATTCCATGTATTTGCCAGCCCTCTGGAAAGGAGCAACAGTTCCATACTAAACACACAGAGTGTAAATCCAGGAGAGATGTGGATGTTGATCACAAAGGATCAGGGTCAGGAGCTAAAAATAGTAAGTAGGAAAAGAGAAATACTTAATTTTGAAGACATTAATTACAACATAAAACACATGTTTTTGTCTGGTAGTTAAAAGAAAATTATAATATACTGCTGATTCTTTATGTTCCTTGCAAATCTATGAACAATGGGGTTTTTTAGCTTGTCTTTCCATGGCTAGAAAAAGCAGCGTTTATGCCATATTCTCAGTGGCATTCATTCCTGGCTGTCAGTGAAACATGTCGGTAGCAAAATGCTGATTTCTTTTCTTTGAGGGTCTTGTATAAAATCATGGGTGGGGGGTGTCATCTTCAGGGGGCTTTGTATTGGTCTGCAAGGAGGGTGGTGTGAGAAGAGAGTGCCTTATCCAGCAGCCTCCTGGAATATTTCTGTTGCAGATTTGACCTCTGCCATCTGGTTTTTATGAACACTCTTATAACCCTAGCTTTATTCTTTTAATCTTGCTAAATTTCTAAAATATTTATTTTTTAAGAGTGTAGTTTCTGATCAATTCTCATGCTGAATTTGGTTTTAAATATCATTGTGGAACTTTCCGTATAGATTGCTGATATTATATGAAGATAGGTTGTGAGCAAGTATCTGAAGAACCAGTTCAGAGATGTTAACTATTCAGATGTCAGATATACAAGAAGTAACCATTTTTGTACTTGTAGTCTATGAAATCCACAACTGTGTAGTATCAGAAGTGGCCTTGCATGTTTCATAGAAGGCAGCACTGAATAAGGACTGGCACAGCAATACAAAGAAGAGTTCAGCAACATCCACATCTTTTCAGAGCAGCAGCAGCATATTCCTTCTATGCCATACACACTTGCAAAGTACCTGGAAACTTTTGGGGAAGAGGATGCCTCTGAATTTTGCTTTCTTAACATTGTCAGCAAGAGGTGGCAACAGGCCAAGTCCTGAATATAAGAACTGCAGTTCTTTTCCAATGGCATCACTTTCTTATTACAAAGTAGCTCTCTTAACCAGTATGGAAAATAGCAAAACAGAAAATAATGTGGACAAGCTCTGTTCTCAGTTATACCTATATAAGTCTAACATTTTTGACAGTGTCTCGCCTACCTATGTTTCTTGTTGACATGCAAATCTCACAGCTTTTGTGGTTTGAAGTGAAACAAGGACCTTGTGCAACTGATAGCAGATAGACTAAATGCACACTTCAAATCTCTGTCATCATACTTGGATTTTATTTTTTTCGTAGCCTGATTTTTGTCTGTTACCTTTGACAACAGATAACAAAACAACAGGAAACTGAAAAGCTCTGAAGCTGGTAGTAAAGGAAAAGAGGGCCCATAATTTGCAGGGGGAATATATTTTGTATCAATAATCAATACTCTTCAAATCTCTTCAGAATAACTTCACATGGTATCCTTTTGTCCGTTTTTTTCATAGTCAATAATGTAAAAGCCTACTGTATGTTTTTGCAAATGAGACAGAGAACTTATTTGTTCTTCTGAGAGTTGTCTCTGTCTACCACATGTTGTATAACAGTTGTGTTTTTTTTTATTTCCAAAAGCAAAAGGCTCACTTGAAGCGAAAGCAGAAGATGTTATTTACTTTTATAAATATTTTAATTTCACTACGATTTCCAAGAAAGAAGAAGTAGAGTATAATACTTACTACCTGCTGGAAATCCACATCAACAGTTCTATAGTTGGAGGAAGAAATTCAGCTGAAGAATACCTAAATCATTCCTGTCTAGTGGCAATGACAGAAGACCAAAATGACTGTATAAATATTTCACTGCAACTGAAGTCTTATGTGGAATGTAAGTTACAAAGGAGAGTCAGAATGGAAATCAAAGCAGAAAAAATATCAATCTTGCAAAAATATATCCAGTAGGTAGTTCTTTGCTTTCAGCAATCATTTTAAAGTATTTAAGTATTTCACAAGAAAATAATACAATTTTGATCATCTCTTAGTAAAAGTTCAGCTTTCGTAGGCAACTGACAGTTTTTGTAGTGTAAAGCAAGTTTAGCTGTGGCTTTTTTTTCCCCTAGAAGCAACACAGCAAAGTAAGTGTCTGTACATTTTTTTGCTTAACAGTGACAGACTCACAAATTGCATGTATGACAAAACCTGGTATTACTTTTTTCCTCTCCCCTCCCTGATAATGGCATAATCCTGTTGCCTTGGAGGTAAATAAAAAAAATCCTGTTAACGTCAGTGGCAGAAGAAGCAGGAGACAGGTTCGACTTTTCTTAATGCAACATCCTATTATACATCCTTAGTACAGTACACTTAAAAGAGAAATCTTCAGCTGAGCTAGGCTTAGTTTTCCCAGAGGACAGCCTGTCAGCTTTTTAAATTTCTCTTTGTGCTGCAGGAGTATTTTGGCTGATTGCCTGACCACAGTCAGGGCTTCCAGCGCGTCTATATCCAACGCTTGCCATCTGGGAATTGCTGAATTATTACATTATTTTAGTTTTGTATGGCAAATGAGTTTTGTGCTGTACCTTTGCTGGAAAAAATATGTGTTTTGGAGTTGGTTAAACCTATGTTGAATAAGTCCAGGTAAAGTCCTAGAGAAGAGAGAGCTGCTTATTTAAAAAAACCCAAAAAACAGTCGATCTAGCTATGAGAGAAGTATAGTTTGTAACTTGCCCTGTATATACACACACACACACACACACAGACACACACAGACACACACAGACACACACACAGACACACACACACACACACACACACACACACACACACACACACTCTCTCATACTATAAACTTTGCTAATGGTGATTTACCTGGGCAGTAGTTATCTCAAATTAACAATAAAAATTAACAATGCATCATCTTTTTTTTTTTTTCTAATTACTTCAGAACAAAGCTAGAGAGATGCTCAGGGCTTTGACTAGGTAAGATTGATATACAAGTCATTACAAGTCACTACAACATGGGGTATGATACTCTGTTTGAAAGGAGTGTAATGACTGTATAAAAGATATTTTTAGTTCTAAATGAGGAGGGAGGAGCTGTGCTTACCTCAAAGAGCCATGGGGTTATTGGCACTTACTTCAGGATTTCTCAGTGGAGAAGACACACAAGGGAAGTTGATGTAGGTCTAATTATCCTGTTCTAAATCAAGGAAAGGAAAACAGTGGTTTGGCTATAGTCTGTCATTTGGTTTTATATGAGTCATAGTAACATAGCTGGCTTTTAAAATAGTTACTTGACAATGCTAAGGTATGCATTAACATGCAGCTGCCAAAGAAGTTTGAAAGGTCTTTCAAACAATCAGGGAGGAAAGTTCCTCATGTCCTTTCTCTGTGGTATATAGTCCTGGCTTGTACTAGTTACTGAACTATTCCCTGCAGAGTGCGAGTCCATTTCTGCAGCAGCTGTTGTCCAAAAGAGCAGCCTACCTCCTGCACCCAGTTCCACTCTGACTGTCCCCGGAGGCAGCTTTGGTTAAAAGAACTCCCCTGAGGGATTCTGTTGGTGGCATTTGCTCACTTTTTGGTAAGAAAATTTCTATATGGAAAATCTTACCTTCTTCCATATATGAGGACAGACCAGGAGGTTGAGCATGCAGTACAGGTCAGTGTTGGTGAGTGGACCAATTCCTTCTGTGCTCCATCCAAACAAAGAGGGGATATATATTACCCTTGTTTGACCTTAAATATAAATGTTGACCTTTGAAGTATTTTCTTCCTGGCTGAGTTGCATATAACAGTTTATACAAATAGGAAAAGTTTTCATTCACTTAGCTATGTATAACTATTTCAGACATGGGGAGAGAGATACAGGTGAAAATGAAGATAAATTCTAGATAGAAAACAACAAAGAAGGCTGAAAGAAAAAGGCATAGTCTTCTGTTTTGCTTTAAATTTTCATCTGTGGGGATAGGCATGTTCCAAAAACCTACCAGGATAAGTTGTTCTACTTTTTTCTGCCAGTGATTTCCTGCTTCATTTTCTCTCTTCCACATTTTATGGACAGATCCAATGTGTATGTCGAAGATCATTTGGCTCTCTATGATTCCAGTAGTTTTTGTGTTTACTATTTCAATCGTCATCTACAAAATAGTCCAAGAAAATGGACAAAACTGTAAGTAACACAAAGTTAATGTGCATGAGTTTAAATGTCTCTGAAGTGCAAAACTGTATTAATTTACAATAACAAAGCTGTTGATTATTAATGTGGTTCAGACACCAATATTTTAATTTTAATATTGTAAAAGCTTCTTATAGAGGGACCAAAATAATCAGATGATTGATACTATCACCTCTTACCCCTGAATTGTGGATGCAAATCCAAGCTTGTTGATAGTGAATGAAATGTGGTTTTTTTGACAGATGCTTGGTGGCCTGTGATGCTTAGTGATACGAACTTCTGTTTTCAGACTGATTCCAGTAGATAAAACAATTACAGTTGAACCGCATTGAAGGTCTTAAGCAGAAATGCCCATGACTGATATAAGCGGATTGAAATACCCTTTCCTTCCTCAAGATGATTCATCTAGGTCATGGTCAAAAAAAAATATTACGGGATAGATACGAGGAGTTACGCACTCAGCTGTCTGTCCTGAATGTCCTGAAAACTGGTTATCTAAATTCAGCAGTGGTGGAGTCCTGTACAGGTTAACCAAGCTATGCCTGCTTAACCCCAGAGCTGAATTAAGTCCAGATAACATTTCTTCTTTTTGCTGTTATTTCAGCAAATAGTGCTGCGATCTCTGAATCAGCAATATTGTCTATTCCTAGTGGTTAAAACTTTGTTGTGAAAGAACTTGTTCTTTCAGAGACTGAAACAATTGTTTCTACAGAATTGTCTTTACCTGCCAAGACAGGCTCTTCCTATGCAGTTCAGTTGGGATGCAGGCTGAAATTAAGATGTACAGTATTTCTTTTAGCAATATACAATGAAGAAAGCAAGAATAGAAGTGTAGGAGTAGCCTGAGCAGGGACTTTTGAGCAATCAAGATAAAGTCCTCTGCACAAAAATGATGCAGAAAATTGACCCATTGTCAGCTACTGGTCTTTGTTTTGTCAGAGGTAGGTGGTACAGGGAGCACACTGCCTTTCATCAGTGTGAAAAGCGTGTTACTTAACCTGTTACCTGAGATAATAGCTCTTAGATGCTTTTCACAGCAATTTCCAGAGACTTTCTGCCAGCATCAGCCCTGAGTGGGCAGAATGCCTCTGGAGAACCAGCAGATTGCTATTACTAGGCAGATATCCATTGCCCTTGTAGTCCAGAGCTGCCAAATGGGGACGTTGGTCACAGGGGTAATAAAAAAATGATAAGCCATATCCATTCCCCTGATCATCCTTACTGTAGCCACAGGCAGTTTTGTAACGGAAGAGCAATAGGAGTCTAGTTTTAATCATAACTGCACAGAAGGAAGAAGACTGCCCACACACAAAATGTTTCTGTGGGTTTTTTTTTGTATAATGTAAATATTTTATGCATATATTTTTAATGAATAAGCAAAGTAGTTTCTTAAAATGGCAAATCTGTGCATAGTGCCGCCCACCCCCAAATGATTAGAGAAACTCCTTGCGAGATGATCTTGGTTAAAACAAATCATCTTTTACTTATTGCTAGGCCCAAATTCTGAGACCTATTTTATGTATATAAAAATCCCACAAAGTGTAAATTAGGTCTTTGTAAGTGAGCTATTAAATGCTCTAATTTAAAGGACTTTGATTCTTAATTTCAAAGCTGCCTATAAATGTTGTGAGTATGATTTTCTACGCTTTAAGTCATAACATCCCACTTTTAATGCCGAACTATTAGTATTGATGATTAATGATTTACTGTCTTTATTCGTAAGGTTTTTCAGAATTGTCATGGACACAAGCAGGGAGGAGAAGATGCCCTTTTGAGGCTTCTAATACTGACTTGCGTATAGAATACATTTTCTGTTAATAAAGGAATAGTGTTTATATTAGTTAAATTTATAACATTATAAACAACATCAATATGTTACTGACAAAAATACAAGCACATAAAATCAGATTTAGAGGGTTGTATTCCTTATGTGTATATATTACAATGCCACCTTTAATTGCAAGTCTACATACTGCTTTTTTCAGTGCTGCCCAAGGAACACAGCAGAATATTTCTATGTGCCTAAAACAGCTGCTAAGAATTTTTAGTATCACAATTCAGTTAGTAGTTTTTCTATTAATTTCTGAGCACTACTAAAAGTTGTTAAGAAATATGGAATTATTCATTTCCTCTTGAGACCTTCCAAGACATTCTGCTAGGCAGACTTGGAGAATCTCTGAAACATTAATGAAGTTATTTCCATGAGTGTATAAAATAAAATATCCAAATAAAATTGGTGGAGGTTACTACCAATCCATGACAAAGGAGCTAAATTAGAAATTAGTCCTTTTGCCTTTTCCCTTCCACTCTTGTCTTCCAGGGCTTCCTTTGATATTAACTGTTACAGTGCATGCTTAGGGCTTCAGTGCATTAGAGCTCCGGTGGCTACTCATAAAAAAATCATGGCCTAAATAATGCTAATTTAATGAATTTCTTAAAGATGATGTTTTCTAGTGGTCTCAAAAGAAAAGAAATAAAAATCAATTCTGTTATGTAGAATTGGAGCAAGCCTGTCCTCAGAAGCTGGCTGAGTCCTGAACTGCTGTCATTGTAGAACAGGGCTAACCATAACAGTTGCACAATCAACTACAATAACCCCACCAAGAGCACAGTATTAAGAGAGCAGCAGAAGGATGGAAAGACTGAGAAATTTGTAAACTGGGTGCTGAAGACAGTCAGAGTTGTTCAACCCAGCTCTGTCTTTCTCTAGGTGGTATAGAGCTTGCTCTCCAACTGGGTTTCCAAAGCTGAACATCCCACACTTGCAAAGAATCTGTCAGCTTCCTAGGATGCCAGTGCACTCTGCCCTTGCTATTCCACTGTCAGTAGTGTGAGGCTGCATCTGTACTGGGACATGTAGTTCTTTGATAAACTTGCAAAATTTGTTCAAGGTATACAGTATAGAGGAGGGAAGGAGTAATTTGAAAGGGACAAACGTGAATGGAATTTCCAGAAAATTTAATTCAGGAAAATATAAAACATCTGGCCCTAGATTTTCCTCATCACCTTATTTCAAAACCTTCCTGTGTTTTTCATGAAAGGTTTTTAACTGTTTAAGAATAAGGTGCTTACTAGCTTTCCATCTAATCAGTGTCATATGTAAATTTATATTTGAGGATAACACATTTTGTTTAAAACAGATTGTAAACAGAACGTAACAGCAGTTTCTGCTATTCTAAGAAGAAGGAGTTCTAGACATGCAAGAAGAACCATATCTGCTACCAGAATTCATCCTTTCCCTGGTAAGTAACCGAAAAGTAAAATAAAAATCTAACAAATCTTGAGGCAACCTAACAAATCTTGAGGCAAATCTGAGGGGGGAAGAAACACCTTTTAAGTCTTTCCTGTCAGAGGATGCTTTAGGTTTGTTTCAGAGTTACCTTGATCCTATACAAATTTGATCTGGCTTACGCTATGGAAATATTTTTATATCACAAATAAATAATTCTGATGATGAAACTATACGAAGACTAATGTATATCATGTGGGAATGCTTCTCCCAGTCTTCCGAATGTGTTGCATTAATGACTTTGTGTTTTTTACCTCCTTTTAATTTTTGATCATGTTGTGTGTCACACTTGAGGTTTGGCAGCTGAATGCATTGTGTGCATATGAAAAATATACAGACATGTACATGCATGTATATATGCTCTGTGTTTATGACTCTTGACAAAATCTGCTACCAAAGGATGGAATGGATGGCTGTAGCAGGACTCAGAGAATGACTCTACTGGCACTTTGTCACCTAATTCTAGGGAAAAATTGCCACAAAGTACAATTTTCTCATTTCAGATAGGAATTAAAATGTGGGCTTCTGAGAGTGTAGTATGTTTAGCACAGATAAATTAAATGGCATGGCTAAACTCAAAATTTTGGCTCCAGATATTATGATTTGGTAACAAATCTCTGTGTGAAGGGAAATTAGGAGCTATAACTCTGCGAGTTACTGATACTGCTGGAAGAGTCATATGCTTTAATAAATTCCCTGGATTCTGGTTTCAGAATCTTTAATGTTAATCTTTAAAAAGATTAACATGGACATATAGAATAATAGCTCTGAATGGCAAACCAATCTCCCTCCATAACAAGAACAACTACAAACCCAGCAAGTGAAAAAAATGGTTTTAAATTTGACTAGGCTTGGGTAAATCCTTGTTTGTTTTGTCAGTTCTTCAGGAGTAAGAGGAGACTCAATAATTTCTCTCTACAACTCAGTAACTCATGGCATTTCAATTTTACCTGGGAAGGAGTGAATAGCTTCCTGTCTGCCTGATCTCTCCTGGGAGTACAATTCATGCTCCTTGCTTTTAAAGCACTGGCTACCTCTGAGATGTATTTATGAGCTCATTATTTTCATCCCACGGGAAAGGAATTATCTTTCTGACATCTTTTGTCTTGAGTAGCTTCACTAATACCATACCTGTTTGATCAGTGTGTTCACAATGACATTTGTAGTGTTATATATCCAAAGGCATTTTTGATGATGGAGTTTTATGGAAATTCAAGTCTCATTTTACTAGATATTACTGAAGAGAATAGGAATCCCATATTGATCCTAATATGCTCCTCCCACTTCAATCTATCCATTTAACACAGAAAGATGCTTAGTCGCATGGACTGCTATACTGGGTTTTATTTTAATATGAAATTCCTTGATTTCACAGATCATAATTCCAGTCAATCCAGTCAATTTCCCAATTTATACCAGTATAATTTAAAGTGGAATCAAGACCATATGAAAAGAGTTTATTTTTACCACAGTGCTAAGTTTAAGATTTGCTACTCTGATAATGGATTATAAATAGCTATAGATGACTTCTTCAACAGCCCTTGGTAATATTTTCATTATCGTTAGTGCATGGCTTGGAATCTTGAAACAAAACATTGAGATCCACTGAAGACAGTACAACTGCCCTGGAAACACTAATGAGAATAAGTAACTATAGATCTGAGAGGACATGACAGTATGTCATATAGGTGAAAAGATGCATAGGTACTAAAGGTTATTCAATGTTCAGAAAGGATAAGGGAAGAAAAAGAAGAAAAACTATCCTTTGAGAATGAGAATAATTTCCTAGGTAGACTCAAGAAATTACTGTCTTAATATCACTGTGGTCCTACAAAAAGGTAATTTGTAGGTAACAGCATGGATGCTAGTTTTGTGAATCTGTTAGTGGTTCTATTAATTACCATTAAGTCAGGTGGCCAGAGGAAAAGAGGAAAAATTTTCTCTAGGGTAGGATTAAAGTTACAGCCTTCCAAATTCATGGTACTATGAAGGATTAAGCACATGTAGTGAGGATAGGGGAGCTTTAAAGCATTCTGGTCATAAATGTTGACTAAATGTTGTCTGTGTTGTTAAGCCAAAAAAGTATGCATTAGAGTGTGGGCTGTACAGAGCGTGTTTTCTAGATTTTGGATCTGTTCCTGCCATTGCACTTTTGTAAAGCAGTCCCTTGAATGGTATGAATAGACAAAACACAGTTGCCCTTAAATGCAGAGAAGGGAAAGAATACAGGGTGCTTTTTCTTCAGTGCAAGAAGTAAGAATTCTCTAAGTGGCTGATCTGTATTTCCAGGCACAGAACATTTTCCTATCTAGTGAGACTTGATAGTAGTAGCACATGGAAAATGATCCATAGAAGCCAATTCCTTGCTTTGCGTTCTTGACAGAGAATCTTAGAGATTTTCCCACACAAGAAACTTTTATTGCAAGAATTTCTTTGAGGAGCTTTCTCAAATTGAAGAGGCAGTAGAATAGGTTTTGGAACAACTTAATAATAGCAATTAGAAGGAGTAGACAGTATTCCCCATGGTGTTTTAAAAGAACTCAGATAGCAACTGCTAAACCGTCATGTGCAGCTTGCTGTTTAAATCACCCTCAGCTCTAGAGAAATGGAAGGCAGCCCATTTTCCCTAAAACAGCCCACTTTCCCTAAAGCACTCTAGTACCTTTTCCACCACTAGCAACTGATTAAGTATGGCTATTCTCATATGGCTGTATCCTAAAAAACTTAAGCCTGGGGACATGGCACAGAATGACTTGCTGGGAGCAGGCCACTGTGTGTGAAGTGTACACTTCATTTTAAAAAAAAAAGAAGTGGCACAGGAAGCACATTGCATAAATCAGGGCATTTAATACCTAGACTGAATCTGCCTAGCAGGGTCTTTTCATACTGGAAGTTTCATTAATATAATTATATGGGTTATACTTAAGTGTGAATTTATATTACTAGAAGTTTACCACTATTAATTCCTATTTAGACCTTCTTTTCCTAGCATAAGAATGACATTCCGTGGTATTTTTTATCCTATTTTGAAAGCAGCATAAGGTCTATTGGAAAAAAAGGCCATCTCCCATTGCTATACTAGAGTGGGACTATGCAGGCAGGGAATTATATTGTTAATATCATCATGTTCTTACTCTACAGTCAGTGTGGGCAACCTTAGTTCAAATATAATGCCTTGTTCTCCAACGCTCAGATGGTATACTTCTCTCATTTTCAGTGATACTGCATTGGCTCATGGAGCCACGGTTTGGTTCATTACATTTTAGGATGCAAATACAGGATTCCCAGACTTGTCTGGCTCACAGTAATGCAGAGTTAATTCTGATGGATGGTAATTTTATAACTCATCCTGAAAGATGGGCATTGTAGGATCATAGTGACAATCAGGGCTCAGAGAATAAAACCTCAGGGTTCCTGGCCTGCAGGTGTTTCCTGGACTGTTTAGATTTTGTGGCTTCCAAAGCATTTGATATAAGTGGGCTTGACAGCTGTAATTCGCAGATAAGAAACGACAAATTTCCTCTCAGTCATTTAAATTCTTGTATTGTTTTCTGTGCTATCCTATTAAAATAATAGTTCCTCTCCTACAAGATTAGAGGAAATAGGTGAGATTCTGCCATCTCTGTGATGTATTGCTCCAGCTTTGGGTTAGCTGATGAGTTGGAAATAGAAGCACACGCTGGGTCAGTAGTGTCAGGGCTGACATCCTCATGAATTCAGACTCACTCCTTGTATTCTGCAATACATTTTCTTTTTCGCGAAGAGGACAGTCAAGAGACATCTTCTACAGCAGCAAATAGATGCAGAGACAAGAAAGGAGAATTTTTTTTAATCTTGGCAAAGTGAAGCATCACCTGTTTGATTCTGATTCTTCTCAGTTCCTGACATAGCTGAATAGTTGTCTTTTCCTCTGCAACTTAGATGAATAATGCTCGGAAGAGCAAAGCTTGTCACAGTATTCAGCACAGACTTAGATGTGTCTGAGATGCAACATTTCCAGAGAAAAATGTGAAGCCTTATTACTGCTTTGGGTCTTTTTTTTTTTTTTGTTTCAGAAAGGAGGATAAAATCTATAGGATGTAAGTAATTTTAGGGAGCTTTTCATAGCCTCTACACGCATTCAGTAGAGCACTGATGCCCAAGGGGCCATTTCTCTGCTCAGTTTGCGTGCATGCGGAACAGTGTTACACACGGGTTCTGAAGGGATAGGCAGCCTACGTTCCCATTCTCTCCAGGTTCATCCTGAGTGTGAAACGAGATCCACTGCTATTTTTAAAACTACCCCAGTTTTATTTTGACTTTGCTTTTCATATTCAGTTGCTTAATTACCAAGATCAAAACTCCACTTCTTAACTGCATTTGTAAAGAGAGAAATCAAATGATATACTAAGTGGAGAACGGATGTAGTCACATCGGAGTGACATGGTTCATCCTGTTGTTATGAACTCAGTAGAAAATCTATTCCTAGGTTTACAGAAGTTATGGTTGGGGACAGGATAGACCTGGACTTAAGGTATTATTTGTGTTCTATGGTAGTTCTTTGAAAAATTCATTATATCAACAACTCTGACTTCATTAGCCTGACAATGCAATTTCTGTGTTTCTTTATCTGTATCCCACTAAAATATCATACCAGTAACTGTGCTGCCAATGTGCTAAAGGCATCACCACACATTTCCCTGCTTCTGAGGTGCATGCTGTCATCTTCATTAATGTGTGGACTGATGCCCAGTAGCTCTCTCTTTGTGTATTACAAGTTAGCTGAGGCCACGTGTGCCTGAGTGGCGATCTGGGCTGCCCTTAGGCAAAAATTAATCAGAAAGTTCACACTCTAAATTTCAGTTGTTTCTGCTTACCTGGCCAGCTGTAGGTTTCTGTATTTTGGGAGACTCGGTTAACCCCAAATTAGCAAGCTTTTGTATTTTCATTACTAGAAAAATTTCCAAGAGCAATTGAATTGCCTACCTTCAGGCTGCTTCACAGGGTGACTTAGGATCAGCAGGTTGTAGTCCCACTAGTATCAAGAGGAAGTTAAATACAAGATGTGGTTAGTACTTTCAGGAGTTCTGACACGTATCTGCATCTCTAGGTGCGGAAATTCCACTGAAAAACTGGCTGTCCACCTCTGCCTTGTGTTCAGATAGGTTTCAATTATTTTCAAATTTGCAGATTCAGCATTTAACACTCTGCAGATGTATCTGCTGTTTAATAATATGGATAAAAATTATTTTAACTTTCAGTAGTGAAAACCAGCAAACAACAGATTTCACTTGCTGCACAGTCCACAAAGATACTGCCCATAATTCCTGAACAAGAGCATTGTCATGTGGGTGCATCAACTGTAGAAGGTAAGTAAATATCTTACAACTCCGATTATTCTGTTTGGCCTCATATTTTCAGAATTAATAGTACGCAATACCTGCTCAAAATAAATTACTACTACTTCTAGCCGAGTATATGGGATGACAAGCTGGAAAATGTGTTTTGTGAGAGCTAGGTAGCAGGGAAACAAAATCAATCTTCCTTCTGCTACAAAAAGTCATCTATAAATGTGTTAACCTTTTAAACCCTGTGTGTCCCTGAAGGCCCCAGTGCAAATTCTGACACTATTTTTCTGGTGTAGAATATTGTATCCTGGACTTCAGCATGACATTTGTGTCTGACAAGGGCAGAGGAAAGCAGCAATTTGCAAATGATCTCTGAAGAGAATCGTGTTTGAAATAAATAGTTTGCTGATCAAATTCCCCAAACAAAAAGAAATCAATTGCTCTGTTGTTATTACACCAGTCAGAAGGAGTGACAAGAAGTTGGTTTCAGCTTGGGACTTAAACCAGTCTCTTACTTCTAACCTTCACTAGCCTTTGTACTCCAGTAATTGTTTCAGGAAGTCCAGATGTAAGGAAACAAGTCTGAAAAGAAATGCGCAGTAACAGATACCTCTTCCTGGCAATACTTGTAATGCCTAGAAATGGAACAGATGCTACTTGAATAAGTAATACAGACTAATGTATCAATTTAATAGACAAGGTTATGACTGCTTGCACAGATTATATTACTGTTTATGGTGATTTTTTAGGTTAAGAGCTTAAGATGGTCCTTCTTGACATTTATTTACATTGGATAGAGTTTTATTGAAAACTCAATATCATGCCCTGCTATCTTTTTAATGTGTTAAAAAATTGATGTGCTGAAGAGCAGTTTGACTTTTATGCATCATGTGGAACCATAAACAATGAAGTTGTATGTTGAGAGCAGAGCTAAAGAAGTTTTGAACAGCATTGCTGACAAAAGGTGAGGTACTGCCATGATAAAGTAATAATTGCGCTAGATTATTGCTCGGCTTTTGAGGGAGACTAGCTGGGTTACAGGACAGTGCATTATAGTAATTAAAAATACTGACCACTTTTTAAGTGATTCTCATCCATAGATCTTACAAGGACTTAGAAAGATGGAAAGTTGTCATTATTACTATTCTAAAATGAGGATATCAGGAAGCAGAGAAAGAGAACACAACTTGACAAGTCCATGATGTAGATGAGCGCAGTTCTCAGAGCATCTAAGTTCAGCTGTTTGCCTTTGTCAGGAGCTTCTGCTGAGTGAGCAGGCCCTTCCCCGGAGGCCCATCAGCCTTTCTGTAGGGCAGCTTCTTCCTTTCTCCAGTGACTTCTCCCAACCTCTTCAGCACTAAACCATTTCTTTTTCTGCTACCTGTCAACTGCCTCTCAAATAAACCTTTATCTGCCCTTATCTCTGTCTGCTACATACCTGCCCATCTTAATTATTTCCTGTTGAGAGCATTTACTCTTGGGTTAAAAATAAGCCATTTCTAAGGTTGTAACAAGATGTGTTACTAAGGTGGTGCTCACTAGTATTCAGCACCTTCATTTATACAGCATTACGGCTGATCAGTAGCATGCTTTGTCCTTCCAGGATGTTGGGTGCACCAAAACTCATCTTTTAGAAGCAGGAAAAGAACTGTCATGGTCCATTCCCGTGCAGATTTAACTTTTGTGTTCCTGGGAGTAACTATTGGGGTTGACCTGCTAGCACTCATTTTGCTTTCATTATGTCAAGTCTTGTGTATTAAAGGGTAGAAAGAAGGGATGGAACATCTTTACAGATCTTTGCTCTGAGAGACAATAGATGAGAACCAAGACACTTTGGGATGAAGTTATCCCCTTCCTTAATCTCTGGGTCAGTGACTGAAAGGAAAAGATTAGGTATCTTGAGAACCCCCAAACACCTTGTTCCAGTGCTGTGCTGTATAGAAGCAGGCTTGCTTTCCAGATCATAATGCAGTTTGCCTGTCAGAAGGACGGCTGGCAGTGAGGTGAAAGCTGGATGTGATACGTGGGATTAATGCCGAATACATGAAACTGTAATGTTTATGGCATTGTGTGGAAACATTATTAAAGGGTGCGGCTGGAGAAGTAAGAACTAAGATTTAGATCTCACCTTTCATCACATTAGGTTTTGAATAACATTTCTCAGAGGAATACTGTCTCAAAGCTGAATACTCTGTGAAAATAATAAAAGTGCTTTCTGCTCTAGTTTTGCTTCACCTCCTGCAAAGAAACACTTCTTTCTTCTGGTAAGGTCAGATTCAACGCATTGCTACTTGTGTTTGTGAGTGGCTCATTGGCTAATGACACTGCAGTTACTGGAAAGCTTGCTAGCTAGAAGTCCTTTTGGTTACTTAGGCTGTGGAAGGAGATTGTGGTCTACTTTTCTTATGAGTGCTAGGGTTGTCCCTATAAAGTCTATAGATTGCTCCGAAAGCTCGTTTGCTCACCAGGGAGGAGCTGGCTGCATTAGAAATGCTGCACATGACCAGCTGAGTACTGAGACTGAAAAACACCACGATGTTTAAATTCCCAGAATTGGCAAAGACAGTTATAGACTCCATCAACTTGATAAAACCTGTTTTTTTCCCAAGAAGGAAGTGGGGTGGAGATAAGTGTGTACGAGGAGCTTCTTGATCAAAAAGCATCATCATGGTATCACACTACTAGTTGCTCCCCTGAAGCACTTGCATTTCAGACCACCAATACAAGAGGCTCCAACAAGGCAGGGTTCAAGCCTGAGCTAGAGCTCCTCTGGGGACAGTGTGTGCATCTGCTCCTCTCTGCCTCAGGTCTGGCTCCAGTCCTGTTGGTAGGAGTTCCCTCAATGCCTGCCCTGGCTCAAGCAGGCGGGACGAGGACAGGCAAACCACGTTGGAGTTATGCTTTTCCTCATGTCCAGCTAGCTGAAGAGGGGTTATTTGATTTTTGTGCAAGGAGGCTAGTGACACAGTAGGTGTAAGGGGGAGGAAATGGAAAAGCCAGGCTCACTCTTATCACCGTCATTATTGCTCCTGAGCTGGAGAACCTGCTGATGGCCTCAGCAATGGCCCTTCACCTGACACCTTGAAAGCTGAAAGCTGAAACCACAGCGCTGGTTTTTAGCCACAGGAATTTACTAAGTTAAAATCCAGATCAGACAGCAGAGCAAAGCACAAGGCATGCTATTTGCTCACTGTTCCAGTCTGCGACAAGTATTTGTCTTGTTAATAGATGGAGATCAGTGATCAATGACACATTGCTACTTTCTGCTGAATTTTTCTTTTTTTGTCAGGAAAAGACATGTTTTTTATGGGGTTTTCTTTCAATGTCTTTTTAATATCTTTATATTTAAGGCAATACTATTGATCATAGAATGTAGGCATATTGATAAATGTATGGCCACATACATGTGTGGTCGTGTTTATCAATGTATTTATATGCTCTGTGTGTGTCTGTGCATATATCCGCGTGTGTGTCTGTGTGTGTGTGCACAGAGATTCACACACATGCCCATTCCTTGGTTACTTTCACTGACAGCTTACTAAGACAGGTTACTATTGCTGACAGCTAATACAAAAATGTACCAACTTCTGCACTCGTACCTTTGCCAAAGGGGAATCTTTTCAGCATAGGTCACTTAATGTCTCTGTGTATTTTCACGGTAACTATTATTATTACATTTGAGTGCTGAAGTTAAGAATCCTCCTCAATTTCTGCCATTTTTCGTTAAACCACCTTATGAGCAACTCTCCTGGAAAAAAATGAAGGAGCCAAGTCTCTGGAGCGCTTTGAGGCAGTCCTCTCTTCACATAGGACAGCTGTAGATGTATTTTCTTAGTGCTGTCAAAAGGTGACATTAATTACTATAAATTTCAAGGCTGCTGTTTATTTAGATTGGAAGCATGAACATTTTATTCAGGGCAAATATTTGCATTCGGAGGCAATGCTGTTCAGGGTACAGCACGCTAGAATAAGGCTCTGCAGACCCAGCTTTGTCTGTCTCTGCCTCATTACTAAATTGCACCATGGTAATAACTGTTTATCCTCAGCTGAAACCGAGATTGCGTACTGCTTTTAACTTACAAAGCGCTACTTGCATCAACTGGTACTTTTTACTTTAAAAGCACTACTTGGATCAACTATTAGTTTTAGCAGCTCTAAAATGCTGTGGGATGTGTATCTGGGTCTGCCTTTTTTTTTTTAAAGTGAATATGCTGTTCTGTGACAGATGAAAAGATGGAAATGAGAAGCTGGACTGATAGCAAGAAATCTGGGAGAGCAGACCAGAAGGATAAATACTGAATTTATATATTGAAACGAGGCTACTAGCATCCTTTACTTAAAAAAATGCAGCATGTGAAACTGTAAGAGGACTAACATTTCTGAATGTACTTGATTCAATGGCCATTCTCTAAAACCAGCAAAGAAATACTAAAGCAAGAGAAAAAAGCGGGCAAATAAGAGTCAAATGGCCATGCCCATTAAAACACCCGAATACATGGCAAACAGCATATCTGAAGGTATTGCTGCACTCAGCAAGATGATTTTGCTGATGGTCACCCCTGAAACCATTGTTACTTAGGGGAGGTTTGGGCTAAACTTGTCCTTAGAGGCTTAAGAAAGCCTGTCCCAAGAAGTGACGTCTCTCTGTGTCTGTGTCCCACCCTTGTGGCAGTCTGTCTGTCTTTCCCCAGTGGAATGGCCATGTGGAGTCCGGGCTGGCTGTGCAGCTCTCAATGGCGTCTTCCACGCCAAAGGTGCAACATCACATGTGTGTAGCATGAAGAGTGATCTTAGTGTCCTCCCTCCCATTAATTCTCTTAATAAAACCAGTGGACATGTCAAAGGCTGCATAAAAACTAACGAAAGTTCCACATCAGCAATCACCAATGATTTTTAGTACACTGCCTTTCGCCACCAGCACTTCCATCTCTCTTTACAAAGAGCTTTGAGATCCTTGAACACATGAGGTGATTCACATCTCTCTGCTTCTTTCTGAGTGACAGTATAGCCACAGAATTAGGTAAGGCAAGTTGGTCTCCCAGTGAATATAGAATTTAAGGCACAATCTTGTCTGCAGGTGAAATGGATTATAAAACTGGAACATAAGGTAGATGGCAGGTAACTGCCTGGGAGGGTGCACCTAAAAAGGTGAAAACCTCTTTCACAAAAATTGTAAAATAAAAGAAGTTGATTGGTCCCTTTACTCTCTTACAATCTAAAAGCACATGGAAACCTCCTGTGTGGGGTGGCTGGCACAAGAGATCAGCAAGTAACTGTGTATGAAAGGCTGATTCCTATCCAGCAACGGTCAGACTATCACCACTGCTGTCATTTTCTAAGGATACCCTCCCCTAGCAATTCAGAAGTTTAATTGTGCAGACTGTACTCTAATACCAGGACAATTCAATGCAGGTCTACCTAGGGTATGACCTGGGCTTTTGCTCAGGTCCCTGCTGCCTTCCTGAAGAGGTCTTCAAATGCCATCACTGCAGAACTCACAAGCACAAACAGAAAAGCAACTAAAAATATTCTTTGCCTGCTTTCCCTTATGTGATTGTGGCTTTACGAAAATGTTTTCATGTTTAAAAGAATCTCTCTCTCATCTGTCTTTGAGTGAGACACCCACACAAAACCCAGAAGATACAAATTATGCAGAGGAAACAGTGAAACTTGTAGTTCAAAACTTGCTAGCAAAGGCATGTAGCAAGTGTACTCCAGAGCCAGGGGAAGATTACAGTTAAGCTGTTTCTATAAATCATGCATGTATTTGTAAAGAACAGTAGGTGTGTTTTTAAATTGCTGGGATCCTTCCAATTATCCTTCTGACACTTTTTCTGAAAAGCATCATTTCAGCGCTCAGAAGCCACAGTGCTGTGGTTAAAGTCATCATAAAATTGGGTGTGATGCTGCTGAAGGCAGGAGTTCCTGCTAGTGCTGACATCCTGGGTTTGCCAGTTGGCCGTTTTTTATGGCATCATTTTTTATGCTTTCATGAATTCCTGCAGATAACTATGAAAAAAGATTTATGCCCATATGCAGCTTTAAATTGTTTTCAGGACTGCATGCACTCAATTACATATTTATTTTTTAAATATCATGAAAGATAATTCCTCCTCTGTTTCTGCTGCCATAATAGATTCGAGTCTTAATCACACATTAAACCAAAAACTGCTCTCGGTACGAAAGAGCTCACAGAATCAGATTGCTGAGCACAATCCAGGGCACTTGGCACAATTATCGGGCTCTGCATAGAACACACGCCAGGATGTGTTTCTCTCCAAAACAGACACTTGGAGGTGTTTGAAGGGAAGCACTCCTGCTCGCTTGCGGAGCTGGACTGTAACGGGCACTGTGCAGGCTTTTCAGACCCCCGGTTCCATTAGCTGGCATCAATTTTTGATGCATTGTATCCTGCCTACACTTGTCATTTTCTAGCTCACTTCAGCAGCTGCTGCCTCCAGTATGATTTCACAGCCAAAGAAACACTTCTTATCCCAGTTCCTATGATGTAAAGGAAAAGGGAAGCAGATGTTGTTATCCGGTCTGCAGCTACAGAAACTACCAGAATGGGTGGCAAGCTACACTTGCTTTTTCACTCAGTGTGAGAATAAAGTACAGAAATCCTGGGCTTTCATGAACCTCAGCATCATACAGCTCCCTAACGATGAGCTTGACTGGGACTTGGGCACTTCAGATTTCAAGGTTCCTCATCACATGCTACTTTGGGAGCTGCAGTCCAAATTTCAGAAGTCTCAGTTATGCTTACTGAGGAGTATTTTTCACTTAGCAATGTGGAAAAAGCTGCTTTTGTTTAATTATTTCCAAATTTGTCCTACTACATACAGGTATAGTATGGGAAATGCAGTTGGGCACAGGTTTGCAAATTCTTCTGCCCAGCTGGTGGTTCGGATTGGTCTATTTTTATTTTTTCCCATTAGGATAATTTCATTTATTGTGGCTCAGCTGCAGTTAAGACCTTGTTAACACCCCAAATTCACTTCTGAACACTCAGCTGCAGGTGGAGTAGTTCATGAAGTGATGCCCAGGAGTTAACAGAGAGCAGGAGATTCTGGAGCAGAGGCAGGTATCACACAAACCTCATTAGCTGCCAGGGGGTAAGAGAAGAGTGAAGCCTGCTCAGTTATTTGAAGGAAAGAGATCAATCACCACCTGCCTTTGAAAGAGTTCCAGACTGAAGCCGACAGTCTGCAGAAACCCAGCTGGAGATGCCTGAAGGACATCCTTGCTGGTGCCCTTCAGCTGGCTGGATGCGGTGACACTCTCCAGGGCAGCTCTGCCTGCTCTCAGGCTGCCAAGCCTCCCTGGCGGTGCCTGAGGTCCCCAGCTTCCCCTTCAGTTTCCTCTGTCACACGCCGCGGGGCAGGTACCGCGCTTAGGTCTTTTGCTCCAGTCCAAGGTGTAGCTTCTCTTTTGTCTGCCTCTCAGGCACATTGCTGTTTTCTTTTCCAATAAAGATGTGAATTCACTGCTGTGAAAGTCAAAAGAATTACATTTAAGAGAAATTGGAAAACCCGGCTTTTTTAACCTCCTCTTTTTTCTGATACTGTTTTCTTTGGTTTCAGAAGACGCCATATGAAATACAGTTACTATTGGATGAAAGAAGATATATCATGCACCACAGCATCTCCATTTCTGGTTTGTGGAGCTGTTACTCATCTTTTCATGAGAATGCCAACTACCCACTTTAGAGGAGAAACTACTTATCTATCCTCAGAATTATTTGGTATCGAGAAACTATGGATAATGGACAAACATGTTTTGCTGTAGAATCAAACTTCAGGAGGAGAGTATAGATTTCACATCTATTTTCAGTTCATTCAGTATTTATACTTAATCACATGGATGTGCAATAATCCTTGCAATAATTTCATTTTCTCTCTGAGAAGACATTTGTTTTGTATTCTCCATAGGGTAAGGAAGCCTGTTTAAAGATAAAAACGATCTTCTACTTTGATGAAACAAGCAGTTTTCAGCGGTTCAATGCTCTAGGTGACTAAGATGCTTAAAAGGTACAATTTCGGGCTCTTGGGGAGGGTGGCCGAAGGGTCATGGAAGGAGAGAATTCTGTAGTACATTTTAATTTCTGCAGTAAACCAGGAAGTCCTTCATAAATTCTGCAGCATCTTAGTGGATAAAGAAAAAAATGTGGAAAAACAGTAATTTGGCTTCAAACCACAAAATGGTTATTATTGTTTTTTAATAACTCATTAAGACACCAAATGGGTTTCGTCCTTCTTAATAAATTGCATTCCTACGTTTTGTACCAGCTGAGGTCATTAGTATTCAGACTCATTACCTCCTGGAACTTTTCCTTATTTTCCATTCCTTACTGCTCCTCTGAGTGCAATGGAGCTGTTTGGGCTGAGCAGGGTCCCAAACTCGTTCGGTGCTAACACGTTATTTGTGGGTACAATTTAACCATCAATTGCCAGGCAGAGACAGAAATTGCAGCACCAGGCCTCCGAACTCCCTTGTGCTAAATCCATCAGGATGAACAGATTGTAAACTGCCCATCGCAAATATGATACGCAGCAATTTAGCATCATGTTAATACTTCATAACCTCCATCCCTTACATTTATATAGCTTTTCCCTCCTGAAGCTTTCTGAAATTGCTTCTCCAGTCATTACACTGCACCAGGCAGTTCAGATTTAATAGGAATAGTTGTGAACATTAGCTTCTGAGTGATTTGAGGCCATGTGGAATTTTTTTATATTTTGTTAGGTGAATCTGAAGCATTTTTTTCTATTGTTTGTTACCATCCTGTAAAAAAAAAATCAGAGAAAAATACTGACTTTCTTGATTTGGGGGCTTTTGAGGCTTCATTGCTTATCTGTGGTAATAACTTAAAGCTTTTCAGAAATGGATTTTTTAATACAGGCTATAAAACAAACCTCACAATTTGTTTCTGGTTGGTTTTTTTTTCCTTCCTTACTATAGAACAGCAGCTTACAGATGAAGAGGCATATCTACCTCAAATGGCTGCAGAATTGCTAAGGCCATTTTAGTCAGTGTTTAAATGCTTCAAATGATGGCACTATCTATCACTCTTCCCCTCCAGTAATCCAGAGATCTTGTTGATAGGGACAGCCCTGCTCCTTGTGACCCCAATTTAATTTCCTTTTTCCTATAATTTAATTCTCTTGTTCTTGCCGCCCATAACCTCCCTCTTTTCTTTTCCTTGGGTGGCTAAACAGTGACTTACTATTTTATTACCCCCCGTTATCCCGCAGCTGTCTTTGGTTTTACCACACTGGAAGGTTCCATCTTTCAGGTTACCTTTACAAAACACCAAGAACAAGTGAACATTAGAGGCTCCTACAAGATTTTAATCTCTGCTGAGTTGAGCTTACCTTGTCTTGCAAGTACAATCCAAACCATGGGGAACAGTGGGAGAATGGGGAGATGTTGGTAAGAAGAAAAAGTGATCTAAGGTAACTCAGGTTGAAAGGGACCTCAGGCAGTCGCTACTGCAACCTCCTTGCGCTGGAGGAGGAAGGAGAGGACTAAAAAGGAACAGGTTGTGTCTTCCCATTTTCTCTGGAGATCCTCTTGGTTCTTCTCCTCCCGTGCCCTCTTAACCCCCTGTCTTCATCCCTGGCTTCTTCAAAACTGACTGTGTGAGGGCAGAAAGGATGTCCTGGGGCAGCCTCTCCAGCACACCACGATGTGCAGGAGGGAAGAACCTCAGGAAGCAGCGGGGGAAGGAGACATAAAGGTGGAGGAGAGCAGGGTGAACAGAACTGAGGGCGTACAGAAACATGGGCAGAACTGCTACGGACGGCAGGTTTGCAAGCCCAGCAACTTGTTTGAGAGGCTCCTGGAGGTGCATAAGAGTTGTGTGAATTCCCCAGTTCGGCCTTTCCTTTGGCTGACACCGTCAGACTCCAGAACTGGCACCTTCTGTCAAATGCCTTTCAGCCTCAGCCCTGCAGCGCTGAAGAGAAATAGCACACATTTGTTTACGTCTTCACGCCTCGCTCTTTACAGCAGCAGCAAATTCCGTTCACCAAGAATTATGATTAGTCCCTGCTGCAGCTTTTGTAAACTCCTTTTGCCCGTTATTATAGTGTCGCGTAAGAAACATTCCTTCACTCCTTGGGTAGAATGTTCTGCCCTGCGTGGGTCAGAGCACCCCCTCGAAGGCTGTACAGGGAAGCTGCGGAAAGGAGATCAAAGTGGGGAGACTAATAAGAAGTTCTTAGCCAATGTGTGCTCAGGGACTTTTGGGGTGCGGGCAAGAAGGGCAGTCCGAGCACTGCAGAGCTGGAGGGATCACATTAGCTGTCTTCTCTCCTTTGAGCTCTTCCCCTTTGAATGTTCTTAGCTCTGACTTCCTTCCTTCAAGTTCCAGCAGATTTTTGTTGCACTTTGGAAGTGCCGTTATTCCAGTTCTGCTGGAACTAATCAGATGTCATCTCTTGTTTGTTCTGAACAATGCTGAAAAATTCTTTTAGGGAGTCTTTTCTCTATTCCAACCTCAAAAAGTGTTGCAATTTCCAAAGAGCACGTCCTTTCCTTTTTTCCTTTGAAAATCATTTTCCCTCTCTCACCTTTTTAAGGCAGCTCAATTTCTGACATTCTGTTTTCAATTTTTTTTTAAATTTGAAAGCTACACACCATGGTCAGTGTTATGAATGCTGAGGTAGGAGTCAGGATGGAGAATGCACAGGTCGCACACTAAAAGCAGCTGGTTACGTCCTTGTATTCTCAGCAACAAAGGTTGACCCGAGAGAGAGGAAAAAAACGTGTTTAAAGTCCAGAGGGCTTTCCAGTCAGACTAAGAATTCCAAAGTAGGTCAGACTGGCTGATGGTGTCACGTTAAGCCTCGCTCTGAAGACAGTTTTAAAAAGAACTCGGGAAAGTCCTTTTCCACTCTACGTTCTTATGAGACTAACAGAAAGGACAGGGCTGTCATTTGAAATAGAAGTGGAATGTCTCAAAGATAATCCTGTGAGCCGGGTGACAGCTTGTATGATAATAACCACCTCTGTGAATCAGAAATAAGCTGAAAATGTGCATTTGTCACTCAGAATACTGTGGTGTTTCAGAGTCATTAAAGTTGTTACGAGTCCTGACTGGTGGGTGACACTGGCAACGTCATTAAAAAGCATGTAGATACTTGTAATGATTGTGATTTTGTATTGTGTGACTGAGGCACATTTTAGAGGAAGACATTAACGGCTTCAGTGGATGATCTAAGCAGCGTGAAAAAAGTGGAAGAGACAGTTCTTTTGTTTAGCTGTCTCCGGCAATGGATGCTGGAGCGCAGGAGCAAATCACGGGGAAGAGATGCTTACACATGAGCAGACTGCACCCTAGAAAGCAGCAAACAACTTGCAGCTTGCCTTGTTTTGTTTGCCAAGGGGGAAAAAAAAGCAAATGCCTTTAATATGAAACTACAGCACGAGTTGTCTAATGGTTCCCTTCTAGCTCATCCTTGAGCGATGACCTGTAACAGTGGCCCAGCAGCAAGCCTGCAGGTGCGCAGGCATTGTTCCAGGTTTCATCTTGACAAATCTCTCAACTGAGTGAGTGCAGAAGCCTGTCTCCTTTGCCTCTGCGTGAACAGGTGTGGTCAGATGTGAATGGAGCGTCACGAAAAACAGATCTGCTCAAGAGAACGAGTAATTTTCACAATCAAGGCTATTTTTTTAAGTAAGTACTTAAAACCTAGTAGTTTGACAAGTGCCCAGACGCACTCATGTGCTGACCTGGAAAAAGGCGGTGGTGAAAGAAAGAACAGCCTCCCCTAAATGTTTAAGGCAGCGTCTGTTTTTGCCAGACTCGCAGTAAAATCACGCTTATCATTCCAAAGGTAAATCACAAAATCAGAAAGCGAAATTCGCTGAGCACATCCTCTCATCACATTATTCTTCACAACATTATTTTGGAGCATACTGTCTCAGTTTGGTATCTCAAATGATTTATTTGACTGATGGAAAAATACAAACCAGTGTAAACAAAATATCCTGGTTACATCCACATAGTACTTTTCTGCTGAAATATTATTTACCTAAAATTGATTTAAAGATATAACATTCAGCTTTCCCAGGACAAGATGATTGCATCTGAGATCAGATGGGGGATCTCTACGCTCCCACTCTGCCCTGTCTCCCTTCCTGCACTGTATGGATGTAAATACTTTCAAGGCCACACGTTATTTTTTACAGCTTCTTTTATGTTAGGGTAGGGTACTTTATTCCGTACATATGTAATTAAGCAAGACAGTGAAACCTCTAGTAAGGAGTGTCTCAGACAAGCAATCTTTGTCTTAAGAATGCCCCTCAATGATTCCAAACATTATCCCCTGAGGCTTCTAATACTATATTGTTCAGCCTCCGCTAAAAGGCACCACTATTAGTCAACACATTTTTCTGACTAGTTAAAACTATATATTCTGCACTGCATTTCAGAGAAGGAAAGAAAACATCCATATGAAAAGGTTAACTAAAATCATTTATGTCTGAAAACACTAACTCAGCACCGGAACAATACGGGACAGCTGTTGCTAGGTTCCAGGACTCGTTTGGCAGCAATACCACGATTACAGATACCTGATGCAGAGCTGTGCTCCAACGGGGACAGAAAGGCTTCTTGGTGAAAAGTGCTGATCAAATTAAAGTACAAATAAATCCAAGATGTAATGATTGATAGGTGAAAACACATTTCTTGGCAGTCTTCATTTGAAAAACAAACCAGCTTTTAAGCAGGTATTATATTCTGTTATTTACAAGCTACTGACTGCTGTCCCCGGGGTCCGGACCTTTAAAACTGAGACGTGCTCGCAATCAAGTGTACGGAGCAAGTACAGAGTCCTCGGCAATCTGTGCCAGGGGCTGCTCTTCTCGGGCAAAGTGCGTACACAAGGACGACCCCTGGTCGCGTCAGACCCAGCGTGTGTCTCTTCCAGCAGCCGGACAGGGCTACCTGGCAAGAGGCTGCTTAGTCCCCTCAAAGCGTAGCAGCCTGAGCTGAAGTGTTTTGTGTCAACAAGACATTGTTTTGTAATGCACTTTTCAAAAGACGCTTTCAGAAATAAAGCAACGCCAGATGGAAGTGTCATGGAAACAACGGTTGGTGGCAGCTGTATCCCACCTGTGGGCTAGTGAGTCTGCTTACCAGTTGTGTTGTCCCATGTCTCTGGTTTTGCTATGTTGCAGTAGCGCCAGCGGTTCCATAGGACATGAATACGGATGAATGCCGAGCTTTGTTTGCCTTTTCACCCGACAAGGGGCTTGCTTATTTTTGTTTGCATTGCCCTAAGTTCGTGTTTTTCACATTCAGCGCAAGTGGATTTGAAGACTGTACCCCTTCCACTTACCCAGAAAGAGACCTCAAAGCTGTTAAACTACAGGGTGGCAGAAAACAGATTTTGTGTAGTAAACCTTATTTCAGGGACAGTGAAAATTTCCTCTCTAAATAAGATGGAAAAGTCACAACGTGACAGCAAAACAGGGACCACAACAGCGTAAGACACGAACAGACCTTTCTGTCCTCTCTTATTTGGACTCACAGAAGCTACCGTGTACAAAGCAGATGCGTGGTTTCTCATTTCTAAGAAGCAGGAGAGCAGTTCCTCATGCTCTATTTCATTATTTTTACGATGTATGAACCTATGGTTAAATATATTCAGATGTTAACTACAGTTAAAAACTACAAGCATTTAAATACAGTCCATGAGTGTATCAAGAGGGGAAAAAATACAAAATAACTGAAAGAAATGTAATAAACCATGAAAATCCAGGAGAACAGGCTACATAAAATATTGGAAAGTTCTTCCTGTCTACGAGGTAAACTAGTCTAAACAAACTCAGGGGTTCACAGCTCAGGATTTTAAGCAAAGGGTACAGACAAATTATCACGGTCGCTGGTGTTACTATGAAACGTCATTCCTGCTGCTCAGTTATGCTCTGTCAGGCTACTGCCTCAGGTGAGAGGCGACTGCTCTGACACACGACCTCCCCCCTCAAAGCAATTCTCTCCTAACTCCTCTTCACAACTTCCTTTCTATGCCCAAAATCTGTATTTCTGACTTGTCAGTGTCGGTAACTCCATTTCATAAAAAGGTTTGTAGTGTTTAAAGCCTGAATTCACCCCCAAAGCGCTAACCTGGTAGCACATCTGAGGGGAGATTATTTTAGGGGTGGTTCAATTGGCAAAAAAAAGGGAAATTTTCTATTCATTGCATATTAAAAAGATTACTTTGGCCTGCAATGTTGTTCAGCCGCTGGAATTAAGAAATAGACATAAATGAATATAAAATTATGGGTCAGCAAATATAGAGCTTTACCCGTATTCTTAACTGGCTCAGGAAACTTCTTTCCAGTATAACTCTGTGTGCATATCCTCCGTCATTTTAATTTAATGAAGTTAGTGCCTCTTACTGTACAACTCTCTCAACACCAAGTGTTGCGTAAGTGGTACAGATTATGATGATGTTACAACTTGCTACTGTAAAACATATTTAGCAAGCAGAACACTATGAGTTGTTCACGTTGGCTAAAATGAAATACTGAAACCACCTTCTGAAATACACATTTTTAACTGACAGGCAGGATGCAAACAATGGAAAAGGTCATTTGGGCTGAAATGTTTTTAAAACCTTTACATTCTAATTGGCTTCATACACCGTCTACAACTGCAAGGGTCAACATTTAGAATCTGTATCTAAGCCAATGCTAATATCAATAAACTTCAGTTTAAATTAATGCAAAGGATATACTCTGATGGAAAAGAAATGACTCACTTTACTAACTACTTCTAAAGAGTTTCAAATGTTGTTCAATATTGTATGTGCAAAACTGCGTCTGGTGTCTCCAAAGGACCCTAAGTGGCCAGACATCCTTCTCCCTGCATACAGTAAAGCCGTTAGGTCTGTGGTTTCTGCCAAGCCCCGTGGTGACAGCTGCTGGGAAACTGTCACTCTTGTGCTTTCAAGCAATTCGTCTGGATGTGTGAAATTTGCAGGACTGGAAGCAATAGCTGGAAAGCATCCCGAATGTACGTAGCACTGTTGCAGCCCTAATAGGGAAAGGAAACGTGGTTCATCAGTATAGCCGCCATGTATTTCAGGAATTACATCCTACTTTTTAAATAAACTCTTTTTTTTTTATCATCATCAGCATGCTGTAGTAGCATATGTATTCACACAAGATTTTAGAACCTGTAGGTCACAAAAATAATAAATTACAACAGTTTACAGCTAGTCTGTAAGGACAGCCAGAATCACTATATAGAAAAGTCTGATGTCCTCTCGGTTCAAACTCTCAGACAGGTTTATTTGTAATGCGAGTAGAGTAAAATGCCACGGTGTTCAGAAGTAGCTTTGGCTCTTAAAATACAAACCAGCTAGTCTTTCCATCAACAGAACTAATTCTGAATTTGCTGTAGGTGGAAGAAGTGTCACTGAAATGAACAATTTGAATTCTTATAATAGTTTTAAAGCGTAGTATTATTTTTGGAATTTCTAATAATGAACAGTACAGCAGCTTGCAACTCCATGAACTCAGGCTGTACTAATACATGTTTGTTTACAAGTATGGGATTTAGGCAGTACAAAACATTGTACTCCACAATTCTGGACCTTCCCAAATTTTGCAGTTCCTGGAGCACAGAAAGACACATCAGCTGCAACAGCAAGTTTACCCTACAACAAAAGGAACCATATAGTAATCTTTACTACAGCTCTATTCAACTTGCCATGATTTTCCTTAAAGGTATTATTTATTGAGTGCAAAACTGCTGATTGCAAAGCCATCTTTTCCTCATTTTTAAGGGAATGCAACTATTAGATACAGAATGACAATCTGCAGTCACTACTGTATGTCTATTTATGTTTAAAGAGAATTGTGATCTAATTAGCAGAGTTAAAAGAATTTCTGCTGCAGATAGTACACATTTTAGTACTTTAGGAGCACGTTACTACTTCTTGACCTCTTCTCTTCTCAGTAAAACCAAGGCATGCTTTACTCAACTATGCTTTTCTGGTGAAAACTAGCTCATGGGGTCACTCACAGATCATGGCGTCTAATAAAAGACATGACTCTAATATTTTGGTCATGTCTGACACATGGTTACCCATGTGCTGACCAAGCCTGCTGCTAGACTCTGAATCTCTGTAGCAATCGAAATGCCCGTGGATGGGAAGCTCTGCAGCACATCAGCTATTCAAACTGTAAAGAACGGAATAGTCTGAAACTATCGGTGTATCAGAAATACTTTGCAATCCTTGAAGTGGTTAACGGAACAAGAGTAGACTGAGCCCAGGCAACTTGTGAATAGGTTAGAAACAGGTCAGACAGCACACTGCGAATTGCCTCCGGTGCTCTGACCAATACAGCAGCAGGATTTAAGAGCTGGCCAGGCTCACTGCACTCACACACTTCTTAAGAATCCTCAGTACGTGGAATATTACTACTGCAGTAGTTGTGGGAAAGGCTGAACACAAGCGCAAGAGGCTTATGAGCTGGCACTGAACAGCCAGAATGATATTGTCATTCCTTTTTCTATAGTTCTTTCTTCAGCCATAAATGCAACTGTTTCATTTCAAAATCATTTTACTAGAACATTTCCTAATGTGAAAAAAGGGAAGGCTTACCTCTAATAGCACACTGTCGATGATGGGGCTAAGAACCTCGGCCTTCATACTGCTCTGTAAAGCGGAAAGTAGAATGAAACGGGACAAGAAATCCATGTAACAGAAATACACTGGTATCTGAGAAGTGTTTTTATGAATTCTGTAAAGGTCTGGCTTCACCTTGATTCTTATTCAGACTGTTTATCACAGTATCCCTGATAACTGTGCCTACACTTCATACACACTTCAGTAGACCCAACGTATTTCTACCACTGAGTACAATGAACTAAGGTGGTTCCGAGGTTTTACTATTTCATCAGTTTATGTACCACCGAACTTCAAATGGCCTGGTTTCCTATGGAGGTGAGATTTATGGGATGACATTGTCTGTCCATCTCCGTCACTGCCCTTTTCATCTCCTCCAAAATTTTTTAACCCCTTGCTCATTTTCAGGGAAGGAAGAAAGAAAAACACAGGTCAGAAGGAAAATGGAAGTTCTTAGAAGTTTCACAAATATCTGTGGTTAGGAGGAAACGAAAGGCTCAGATTAGCTCCCCTACAGAAAGAAACGCAGGTGAAACCCACATCCCCAAACCGGAGGCAGTATGTGTTGAGTTGCACAATGCAGGCTGGCCAGTAAATATAACTCAGCATCCACAGCATTTTTCTCAAACACCAGATAGGAATAAAGATGAGTACAATGGGTAGTGACACTACTAGAGGCTAGAAAACCAAGATTTGCCAACTCTTCTGCTTTTTAAAATGGCAAAAGTTCTTTCCTTTTTCTATTCTCACTTTGCATTGCATTGTGGTTTGTTTAGAGTGACAGAAACCTCCAGCAAGAGTTGCTTTCTTTCACTGCTGAACAGTGGACTGTATAAGAACAAAGGAAACACAGTACTGATTAACTGGAGGATTTCCGCTTACAACCTTGTAGCTCTCATATTACAGATTTAAAGAAACATGAAACACCTTGATTTTCATTTGGAGAAAGACGGCAGAACAAAGGGAAGATGGTTAGAGAAAAGCAGAGCAATTTTACTGTCAGTTACTAGAAAAATCCATTATGAAGTGCACTGTTTACTCAGTGGTCAATAAACTGAAACAGGTAAAGAGCAGTATCAAATACTATTGATTGTATGAATCAATAAGTTAAAGTTTGAAAGAAATCTTGCGTAGCACGCAAAGCTGTTATTTCTTACTTCTGCATTACTGCGCACTCAGGAACACTGCCGACACCCAGACTCTGTGTGCAGCCAGCCCTGCAACCGATGTCTGAACTCCACACATACACTTATAGGGACGGCATCATGTTTGAAAAAAATGGTACTTCCTGTCCCAAGCCGTGAGTGCTCTTTGCAGGATACTGCAATGCGTGTGTGAGCCCGGGTGCTGTTGGCAGGCTAAGGAGGAAGTTGAACCACTGGGACACGCAGGAAGGTGTAGATTTGCCCCAGTCCTGTGAGACCGGTGCTCCTTACTTTCCTACTGTTCATGGTATGCAAAGGCCCAGGTCTTCCAGCAAAAGCTTACAGGGATGGGACAGCACGTAAAGATCACCAGACTGCCCTACTAAAACTCTCTTCTAGAGAGTATTTTGGCAGTGGGAAGTGTCTTTGTGTTCAATTTCTTGTGTGTCCACACAAATGTCCACAAAAGCAATCTGGTCCAAAACCTGGGTACAGAGTTGGTAAGACCAAAACCTAGTGCAATGCTTTGGTTTCCAATTTTCTGACTTTGGCCAGCTTAATATTTCACGTGCAGTTTATTTTTATATGTTTGTGCATGTATTTATTGCAAGTGTCACAGAAAGATATGCTAAAATACAATCCCAAAATGCAAAACAAGCAGTTTCTCCCAAAGTAATGGGAAGGAATGTAAATTATTCAGAATAAAAACAACCCCATAAATCATTTTCTCTCCAAATAACTCTGAAAAAACTAGCTCAGAGATGTGCTGGAAAAGCTCATGGGAGAACTGGGAAAATTTTCTTTGATGTACATTCATGCTTTCATGGAGTAATCAGGAAAGCCAGAGTTCGTTCTTCTCTGACGCTTACACAACAATTTCAGCAACAGCCCAATTTTGCCTCCAGATCCTGCTAGAATACTCAGATGTCAGTCATCTTTGAAGTATCTTGAAAAGCAAGATACTATTTCTAGCAAAGGTGTTCACAGATAAATGGATGTTCCTAAATGGAATATCTTGAGATACAAGACATGAGTGATTATTTTTTTTTAAGACGGGTGACCAAGAAGATTTTCTAATCTCTTAGAGCTTTTGATAAAAAACATTGGCCCTGGGCCAGGGGATTTAGCAAAGGCTAAGAAGACAGCTCGTGAAACCAGCTTAAGGTACTGGAAGTGTTATCTCTTAATGACTTTTACACAAATGCATTCAAAAGGAACAGGCTGAGTAGGAGGAGAAAAAATCATCAAGTTCGAGGACTTCAAATGTGGGGCCCTTTCAGCAGAAGAAGAAAAGTGCTCCGTAGTAATCAGGAAAAATGGGAAATGGTAACTAGAAAGATTTTAGAAGGCAGGAGACACACTGCAGTCTATCAAGGCTTATAAACTGGGGAATCTGCTGTAAAAATGCTCCGTGTTCTTGAGCTGAGGAAAGAAGCACCCTCTTTGCTAGTACCTCACATAAACCCACCGGACTCAGGTAATAATTTTTATTTTTAAAAGTGAGCTATGTTAAAAAAAGTGCAAATGCTACAGAAAATGCTTTTATCTTACCCCAGCTGCTGTTAAAGAATCGGAAAACTTCTTTGATAAACATGAAACTTCATTGCACATGGCACTCGTTAAACTAGTTTAAAAAAAAGAGAGACAAATATAAAAATACAACCTTGTCCTATCAACAGATAAAAAGCCCTATGACTGTCCCAGGCACAAACTTCGTCTCAGAAGCCAAGAACGTTCTTAAGGCAATTTTGTGTCAAGTAATTTAAATATTTTGGGATAGACTACGTTCATAACATGGTTTTTATATTCCTCCACTGAAAAATCCATTGCTGACTACAGCAGCAAAATGATGTCATGTTGGCTCAAGCACTAGTATAGGGCAATGTTTCGATTTTTTAAATTCTAAACTTCTAGTTTAACTATTCTTTTTCTGATGACTGCAAGAACACAACTCCTAGAAATACCGCTGGAAATAAATCGAACTTTAATGAGAACTGTGAGAAGTTTCCTTAAAATATCTAGTCTCATGAAACATCTAGTCTACTGAAAGAGGAAGAACCCTTGTGGGTACAATACAAGAGAACAGACAGATCTAGTTCTTTTCCTAGATCTTTCACTGTTTTGCTAAACTCTCACAAGTGCATCACAGAACCTCATCCTGCAAGGTGCACCAGACCTCAGCTCTAATTCTGAAAAAAACTTGTTCAAGTACTTTGTTTTAGACTGGAGTGTTCCTATGGACTTTGCTATTGTTACTTGCATTCTTAAAGATAAACACTTGCTTAAACACTTACTTAGGACTCAAGTGCTTACAACATATTAACGTCAAAGCTCACTGAAATCAGTAGAATCGATTACTACAGAGAGCTTGAGATGTGAATGTTCAGTCCCACTACATAAACTGGCTTCTTGTACGTTCTGTCACAGTTTACCACAATGTTGCTGACAAATGTGATCTTATTTTTTACAACTACAGATTAATTTTTGTATATATTTGGCAGATAAACACTAGATAATGAAACTCTACTGGCAGATAATAAGCCTGCACGCTGCACTCTAAAAGCAAGCTCTGTGTATGCTAGCAGAGTATCTGCTGCAGAGGGAACAGGAAACACAACCTAAAATTAGCCTGAACATCCGCTTGCTGGAGCAGAAACAACTTTCAGCCTGTGAATAGGTCATGTTTTTGTAAACTTACATATGCCAGCCATGTCAAAAAGTGACAGGGAGCCTATGTGACTTAATTATATGAGAAAATACAGCACCAGGAGCCCTAAAGCCAATGCTGCTTGTTGATCCATGAACTTACTGTGTCTTCAAGTGCCAAAAGCTGAACAGAACTTCCTGAGTTTTAAGCAAATGTCAAATGTTCATATACGAAATACATAATACTCACTTTATCAGTACTTTTGCTTGATCTTGTGCTGTTTTTTCTACTTCCTGCCCATGTAGAATTAATTCTGCTACTTTATGAAGCTGTTCAATACAACGAGCAGTTACCTCAGCCAGACTTCCAATGGACAGCAAGTAGATTTCCTTAAATTAAACCCAGGGAATAATATAATCAATAACAACACCACCGATAAATATACATATAGATACAGACATATAAAAGGATTTGAAACATAAGAGCCCTCCCCACCCCAGCTGGAAATACCACCACATACAGAGTGAAGTAATATCAGCCATAATGTCACCCTCACAAACAATACTGGAAAGTTAAATATCCACAGATTACAAAATACAGACCTTATACTCATCCTAAAAGATTAGTGAGAATAAGTCTACCATTTATTTGGATGTGAACTGGGTCAGGCTTTTGGATTTTCTAACATAGCATTTTTAAACCTAGCCTTAACAAATACAAAGATCCCTTAACTCTGGAATAAGGCATAATTACTTTCATATGGAGCCAGAAGTACTGAATGGATAATACTCCTATTAAAAACATGTCTTTTATCAGCAATGATAAAAAATTCTACCTAGCACTCTGCTGTTACAGCTTTCACAAGCTGATGCCAGTTGGGAATCTGCAATTGCATACAAATCTGTAATATATACAGTGAAAATTTGTTTCCTTGTTTGGACCTTTTTTGTAAGGAAACATAATGGATAATTTTGTTATTAAAATTCATTCAAAATATCTTGACAAAGATACCAACCACATTTAATATCGCTGTCACTTGGCGTAAAACATTCAATCACAACCTTATCAAGAAGAGTGATCACCTAAACGGACACAGTACTTTTAGACTCAGGTATTATCTTTCACACAGAGAATAACACCTGTGAGTTGCCTTAATAGTATTTCTGTTCGTCTGTTTGTGATTTAAACTGTTTAAGAGTTTAAATATAAAGTTTGAGAATTTTTTTCATGTACTGCCAAGGAATGTTGAGATACAACTTTCCGTGTGCTGTCGACATTACACCACACGATGCCTCAGCTCACTGTATGTTGTGTACACACAGGCAGGCACACAAAAACATAGATATAAAAAATAAAAACAATGCGATACCAGTAGCAGAGGACCTGTTACTTTGATATTTACTTATGGGAACTGACCAACAGTAAAAATACCGACGTAAGTTAGTTTCCTATTGGGTCTACAGTGAACAGTTACATATTAATATTTCTTAGTACTTCCATGAGTTTAAAAAATAAGGACAACATATAGAACCAACACACAATGATAAAGAAGTACTCTTATCAAAGTATGACAATTTGCTTAATGAAACTTATCTTCCAAAAGCTATTTTACCTCCACAGTATTGTTTCTCTCTATTTCTGTTTTATCACTGTGAATTTTATCTTCTTTTTCAGTCTTTTCTTCACCGGGCTCTCCAGGTTTTTCTTTTAGCTCCTCTACTATGTCTGCTGGGGTGGAAAAACTGGCTTCTTCCAGCCATTTGTAAGCTTTTTTCCTAGCCTGCCAAACAAAGAACCCAAGCCCAAAGTTCAGTTCAAATAAGGAATATCAAATCATGCTCCTGAACGTTAGTTAAAAATACATTTAATTACTTCCTTTTTACACTTTTAAACATATCAAGCCTCTGTGTAGCATTTCGGTAAGTGTATATTTAAGAAACTGTACAAAGAAGCATTTCTGATTGCATAAAGATGGATCAGCCAGGGATAATTCCTGTACAGGTATGATATTCCTAACCAACACATAGAGTTGGTGTTAATACCAAAGTTACTAATATTTCAGCTTTATGAGGTATCTTTCACAGGAATTTACATGGAAATCATTTACCCAAATAAAAAAATAAGAAGGTGGTATAAAAAAAGAAAAAAATAATTGGAGAGAAAAAAGATATGGAAAAATAAACAGAAAATCACTGTAGCTTCAGCTGCCTTCCCAGGCATGAAAGTAGATCAAAGTGGAAAAGTCTTGAAGTTTTGTACAACTTCAGACTACTGTTATGGCTAGAAGGAATTTTATGATTTCTCATTTTTAACATGAAGTCACATTAAAATATGTTAAGACTTAATCCTAAATTAGTCTATCTATGTAGCCAAAGAGATATTAGGCTCATTAATCTGAGGCTAATATCAGCAGGTGAATCACCTTTCAAGGGTCCTGATAGTAAAAATGTGACAAGTGATGTGACTAGCTTCTAGCCATCTAACTTTTAGATGACTGAAGCTAGCTGAGATAAATTCAAGACTTCGCTTCTAGCTGAGAAGGTCTGGAGAAGTCCCTCAGAAGAATAAACACGATGAGCAAGAAAAATAATTCTGAACCTGAATTTTGCTCCCAGTATAAAGACCAAATCTGCTGGGTTCATGAACTTTGTTCTGCTGAGACATCTCTGGTTCAAGGCTTTCTAACACGGCCCACTGTGCTAGCTAGTCACTGCAACTGTATTGCCTAACTAATCTCACTTCCTCTACAAAACCTTTCCTCCAGTCATCACGTTAGTCCCACACTCCTGTACTTTTCCGTCTGAACTGTCTGAACAGACCTAGGTACTGTCCTCCATCACATTTCAGAACAAAGCCCTTCCTCTTTGTCTTTGACCAAGAAACAGGACAGCTCACTAACAGGTTCCAACCTTATTAAGTTTGTCAGGAGTAGCAGCAACGTGCAATTCAAACAACAGTTCAGTGAGCATGCTGACAAACTCTTCTCCCATATCTGCTGGAAGAAAAAAGAAGGTAACCTTTGTTAGGGTGTTATCACCGTAATATTTTGCATGATCAAACACATCCAGTCAAATAGTTTCCCCAAACACTCTAGCACTTGAAAAACAATGACAGTGATACAACAAAGGGGTGGGTGTGTGCTCAAATAAAGAAGACAAAAAGCAAGAGAGATACTTGTGCTACCAGATATGCTAGCTTGACACTTTGACTACGTTTTCCACCCCATTCTAAACTCCACTAAGTTTCACAAAAACAGGTAAGAGGAGAAGAAGCTGCATGATCCTTTGTAAGCTGACAAAAATACACAGAATCACAGAATTGTTTTGGCTGAAAGAGACCTTTAAGATCATCAAGTCCAACTGTTAACCTAACACTGCCAAGTCCACCACTAAACCATGTCCCTGGAGTGCCACATCTACATGGCTTTTAAATACCTCCAGGGATGGTGACTCAAGCACTTCCCTGGGCAGCCTGTTCCAGTGACTGTGTACTGGGTCAGGCTAAGCTGGAGTTAATTTCCCCGTAGCAGCCCTTACAGTGCTGCGCATTGTACCAGCTACCTTGCTGTAGCAGCAAGGTGCTGATAACACACCAGTGTTTTGGCTGCTGCCGAGCAGTGCCGGCACACGTCAAGGCTGTGTCTCCAACCCTTCTTCCACCCCCTCAGCAGTAGGCTGGGGGTGGGCAAGATCCTGGGAGGGGACACAGCCAGGGCAGCTGACCCAGACTGGCCAAACGGATATTCCATACCATATGATGTCTGCTCAGCAATGGGAAGCTGAGGGAGAGGGGGAGGAACGGAAGGCATTCGTTTTTTCAACGTTTTGCCTTCCGGGGTAACCACTACGCTTTTGGAAGCCCTGCTTCCCAGGGAGTGGCCGGACATCGCCTGCTGATGGGAAGTAGAGAATAATATTTTGTTTT
>VWZZ01007198.1:58666-80515 GCA_013399095.1 Psophia crepitans | reverse complement strand
AATATCCAATCTAAACCTCCCCTGGCACAACTTGAGGCCATTTCCTCTTGTCCTGTCGCTTGTTACTTGGGAGAAGAGACCAACCCCCACCTCATGACCCACAAAAATAACCCATGATGACCCAGAAAATAACTGAAGAGGAAGATACTAACCCCTTCTTTTGAGGCAAGACATAAAAACTGCAGCAGGGCCAGATGCAAACAAGTTTCAAAGGATACATACTGGAGAACAAGTTCTTTTATTGCTCTGTCTGCAAATGATAGCTAAGAGGTGTGTTTTCTTTCTATTTTAAGATTGAGCTTTGCTTAAAAGAATGTTTTCTGTTCTGCTTTGGAGTAATTTGCTTTAAAGAATCTGCACTTATATTTCAAAAGTTTTATGAGCAAAGATAAATACCACTAATATTCAAACTTCACTTTTATATAGATATTTCTTTGCCTACTTGCAGTTGCCATACTCTAACATGCTCTAAGCAGCTAAAAGTTTCATCTGCACTTACTGAGTTTGGAATCTTCATTACACTTTCCTGGGGGATATACCACATCCATTTTTTTAGCTTGACGATGCTAAAGATTAAAGTCTCCATACTGAGCCTGATAAAAGTCCAGCTACTTCAAAAATGAATTTCATGTCTTGCTGTGTTCCCACTTTTCTGTTCATTTACTAGGTAGGGCCATTCTTTCCGTTTTTATGCAGATCTTCAGTGCTGGGCTTAAAACCCAAGGGCCATTACTCCTCACTGAGTTTGGGGATTTTTGTAGGACTGTTTAGAGACCACAGTACCTTGCAACGTGTGGAAACATGGTGGAATCTGATACTCAGATTATAATCTCCTAGAGCGAAGGACATCTCACCCTTGCTTATAAAGAAAATGCCCATCTTTGGTGCTATAAAATAAATCAGTGTTTTGCATGAAGAACTCTGCATCCGCAATGACCAAGAGGCTGAGCTTTCCTCTTAACAGCTGGGGAACAGCTCAAGAAGAATGTATCCTGGCAGGCCAAGAGATGTACAGAGTTCATTTCATTGTTGCCCTTATCAGTAAATTTTGACAATAAGATTTTCAGGTTTTGCAATACAATATCTCTCAGGTACACTGAATTCACCTGTTCTTCAAACAATGCCAAATTGGTTTAAACTGTGGCACACTGAAAACTGACAAGCCGTTCGCTGATCAATGCAGTATTACCACCTGGCATATTCAATTCAATACTCACTTTGGTTACCATCTCCCTTAACCTCACACAGAAAATCTTTGGTGCTAATGGCTTTCAAAATGCAGGTAAAGCTACTCTTTCAGATATTCTCCTCTCATTATTTCATAAACAACTGAAAGGAAAAGAAGCTGCAGTGAAAAACACATGAAAGGGTCACATAGTCAAGGTGAGAGAAAACATTATAGAGGGGGGCATGCACTTGGCTTTCTCCTACTTGTATCAGAAAATGTATTTTCCTTTTCTTTCTTTTCATATTCACAGAATCACAGAATCACAAGGGTTGGAAGGGACCTCGAAAGATCATCTAGTCCAACCCCCCCTGCTAAGGCAGGGCCACCTAGAGCACATCACTCAGGAACACGTCCAGTCGGGTTTTGAATGTCTCCAGAGAAGGAGACTCCACAACCTCTCTGGGCAGCCTGTTCCAGTGCTCTGTCACCCTCACGGTGAAAAAGTTTTTCCTTACATTAACCCGGAACCTCCTATGCTCCAATTTGCACCCGTTGCCCCTTGTCCTATCGCTTAGTGAGGCCGAGAAGAGCCTGGCTCCATCTTCCCGACACTCACCCTTAACATATTTATAAACATTGATGAGGTCACCCCTCAGCCTCCTCTTCTCCAAGCTAAAGAGACCCAGCTCCCTCAGCCTTTCCTCATAAGGGAGATGTTCCACTCCCTTGATCATCTTTGTGGCTCTGTGCTGGACTCTCTCTAGCAGTTCCCTGTCCTTCTTAAGCTGAGGGGCCCAGAACTGGACGCAATACTCCAGATGCGGCCTCACCAATGCAGAATAGAGGGGGAGGAGGACCTCCCTCGACCTACTGACCACAGCCCTTCTAATGCACCCCAGGATGCCATTGGCCTTCCTGGCCACCAGGGCACATTGCTGGCTCATGGTCATCCCCCCGTCCACCAGGACCCCCAGGTCCCTTTCCCCTACACTGCTCTCCAGCAGGTCAGTCCCCAACCTGTACTGGCACATGGGATTCTTCTTTCCCAGGTGCAAGACCTTACACTTGTCCTTGTTGAATCTCATCAAGTTTCTCCCCGCCCAGCTCTCCAGCCTATCTAGGTCCCGCTGAATGGCAGCACATTGCTCTGGTGTGTCAGCCACTCCTCCCAGTTTAGTGTCATCAGCAAAGTTGCTGAGGGTACACTCCGTTCCCTCATCAAGGTCGCTGATGAAGATATTGAATAGCACCGGACCCAGCACCGACCCCTGAGGGACTCCACTAGTCACAGGCCTCCAACTAGATTCGGCCCCATTGACCACAACCCTCTGACATCTGCCCTCCAGCCAGCGCACAATCCACCTCACTACCTGATCATCCGGGCCACACCTCCTCAGCTTGCCCACAAGGATGCCATGGGAGATGGTGTCAAATGCCTTGAATATTGATTTTGCACCTATCTGACTGTTAAGCAAATACACAGAAACCCTACAATTCCAGTTTCAAAGTTGCCAGGAACAAAGCCTAGGCCCAATCCTTTCCCCAAACAGTCTTCTGAAGATCACTGCAGTAATTTCTCCTCATGTAGGACTGAAAGCATTTACTGTAGAAACTAAAAGCAGCACTAACATCTCTGAATGAGATCCTGAGAGTCTAGGATAAGAAGGGATCCTGCAAATTTACATAAAACAGCCACCTATTTCAAACACTTGAATGCAAAGCACTAGCTTTCTTCCCAGCTAGTCTTCCTTTTGCCAAATATATATAGCACTGACAAATGACACCATATAAATAACAGAACTTCGATGACAAGGAGGTGGTAACAAATTAGCAATAAGTGGTAATTAACTTGTTTACAAATAACTGCTCAGTGGCTAGGTAAGATTTAACATTTTCAAACATCATTAGTTAATCTCTGTCTTTCGTAGGGGAGTGGCTTCCTTACATAAAGGAAAAAAACCCTAGTTTTATTCAGCTAGGAAGCAAAAATGAAAATCCTACTGAAGGTGAGTAGTTTAAACTGTTTAGCAAGCAGGATTAAAACTCAAAATTCCTCCACAGAATTTAACATAGCCTGCTACCTCTTACTAGATTAGCTAGCTTAAGTAAAAATACATAATTCTGTAATTATGCTATTAAAAGAGCACATGGCTTACTGACTTGATTTTATAAGTGTAAAACCTATTAATGTGCTTAACAAGACCTTAATTGTATTAACAAGCTGGAGCTAAGAACACAAACTACAATGAAGCCTTCTCTTCACAGCAAGAGGTGAGCTACATTTAATCTGATCAGCCAACCTGTTGTTAAACTTTACTGTCTTTTATCTACGCTGGATGCCAAAGCATGTTTAAAATTTTTACTAACATTAAACACAGGCCATTTTCTTAGCATAAATGTTAATTATGGCACAGAAATATGCTTAAGGTCCCAACCAATCATTTCAGGTGAACAATTCCAGTTTAAAAATAAAACCAAACAACTCAACTCTAGACCCTAAAAGATGAGGTGCACTCCTTGGAAAGCTAAACTTATTTGTAAAATATGACCAGAACACTAAGTGCAGTCAACAGGAAGTCACTGGAATCCAATTTAAATTAATCAGGCTGACTGAAGCATTAAACTGTTTAATAAGACTGTGCTCCATCAGAAGTAACAGATATGCAAATCACATCCAACATTACATGTAAAGGTGATGGATAGTGTTCTGATCTTAAAATGGCAGACAATTGTCATGTAAGGGCATATTAATAGAATTTTTTAAGTTTTACAAGGTTTTGCGCCTTTGACACACTTAATAAAAACACTTAAGATAATGTGCATTAACAAAATCAGGAAAGAAAGGTTGGTTTTCCCTGACTCGGGAGGATCATAAGAAGCCTTCACACATTCTGGTATGATTTTAACGATGAGAACATGTTTTTTGAAGGGTACCCAGACTAGGACACTGTCTAGAGAGGATGTGTCAAAGCACTATACGGTGTTAAGAGGACTCGCAGTGCAGTGTTGCACATACTATGGATTACGGGTGAGAGGCTGAAGAAACAGGTAAATGCCACACATCCCATGCTAGGAACTGACCACAGAGTGGCCAGCTCAGCCCTAACAGAAAGCTACTTTGAGAAGTGATTAATGTTTCTATTCTTTTGGTGTCCTCCAGTGGAACTAAAATTTATCCCACTTGATACTAATATATGAAATGTATTTGTAGTTCAAATACGAATAAATCTTGAGCCTGACTGCACTAAAGGACAGGAGTAATTTTGAGCTGCAGCCTGAAGTAACACCCATTCAGCTCTAAGTTGGACAGAACATGTGTGTAGTTACTATTTCTGCTCTCACAGAAAGGAGGATATGTTTCACTGCTGACTGATTTCCTTCTGCAGGGGAAAAACTGCAGCAGGCTCTGATTTTATTTGTTTTTTTTTTAAGGTGCATATTGCCTTGGTCCCAGCCTATTTAGAAGGTCAGATAATGTTTCAAGGTTTGTTATCAGCTGCTGTGCTTCACTGAAAAAGAGAACTTCTGACCAACAGGAAAATATCACTTTGTGCAAGAAACAGAGCTTTGCCAGGGGGCTGGTTTCAAAGCAAGGAATGATCTCCCACAGAAATTAAGGAACAACAGATGTCTCATGACTCCTCACTCTTAGACAGGTAATACACTTTCTTGATTTCTATTTCTCACAAACCCACCTTGTAAAAAGTAACAAGGGAGAAAAAAAATCACAAAAGACTCCCATACTAAGACTACACTTAACACTCGCTGGCTCCCCTGAGAAGAAACAATAAGCGCCCTGTGAGAGACACCAGGCATACTGAGTATGCACTGCTAGAAAGAGCAGTCTGAGCAGAAAAGGCTTTCCAGTTAGAACATGTGGATGTTAACACAATTTTTCTAACTTTTCTAAAGGCTACAGAAATCCCACCTCATCATCTTGTAAAATCTAAGTTGTATGGGCTAAGCATCCCTGAAAAGATCAAGAGGATGGGGAAGAAATATCTTTTTATGTTTCTGTGTTTCTGAAACACAACAGTATGGTGTTGAATGGCATGAGGCACTCCTCAGTCAGGTCATGGGTATTGTTTCTGTCAGCTAGGAGAGCTTTGGTATAGATCTCACAGGCCTGGAGACATGAACTATGGTGGCTTTAAGCTATGTTCTTATCCTTCTGTTCTGGGGAATGCCAAAACTCCTGCTGCCATGCTGGTCCCATTCTCTTTGACGCCACCCACTATGTCATAGTTTGGCATGCTTCTGCTGCTTTAACTTCTTTCTCACACTTCACAGTCCATGTCTTGCCAATCAATACCTAGAAAGCAGCTCTGCCACTGTGTTTCAAAGTGACTTTCCTTCAAAAAGTTCAGGGTTCTTAAGTCACTTTGTTACACCCTAACCTTTTCCTTATCTAGCAAGGGAGGGTGCAAAGTAAGGATGAAGTTGCTAAACAGAAAAGCATTGCTGAACACTCCTAAACGTTCAGGTTACACAATTTCATAAACAGATTCTGTAAGAAAACCTGTTGTCCAAAAGGTTATTCTTCTTATTTTTGTTCTGCTTTCACTGACGATATAGTAAAGTAATACAATACTTCCTTACCTTGTATTTCCCCTCACACTTCAATCACAATATAAATTAAAAATTAAGCATTGATCAACTTCCAGAACTTTCAGAGTATTATTTTTTGTGACTTGCTTATGAAGAGGATCAGGATATCAGAAATTATAGTTGAGAGTGTAATTTTTTTAATTACTATACACGGAAGTAGCAATTGTTCATATGGTTAATTCTCTGTATTCCTAATTACCTTTCTGTGTCTGTACCACTTCATCATCTGATTCTGTTGGAACAAAAATCTCCTTTATAGCAATTAAATCATTTTTCACACTCTCCAACTGCTCTCCATCAAGTGTTGCTAAATATGACTGAATCTGTAAAAGAAAGAAGAATTCCTAAACAAAACAGAGCCTTTTCCTTAAATTGATAATTTTGAGCCTGGTATCAAAATAAGTGAAGAAATGGAAACTTCCATTATGCTCAAATCTTGTCTCTAACCTTCCAGCTTATGTAGACGCATTTTTAGTTTTCATCAACAAAATTTGTTGAGTATTACAAAAATTATACCAGCCTTGCAAGATCATCAGTTCTCTACCTTCTCCCAGAACATTTGCATTATAAAAGCGTGGTTTAATTGTAAACTGTAATAAGCATTTTGGGATTGCTTGGATGAAGTCAGCAGGAAGGAAGCTCATAAGTTGCTGAATAAATTGCTAAGCCACTGTCTACCATATTTGAGAAGTCGTGGCAGTCCAGTGAAGTTCCCACTGATTGGAAACGAGGAAACATAACCTCCACTTTTAAAAAGGGAAAAAAAGAAGACTCGAGGAACTACAGGCCGGTCAGTCTCACCTCTGTGCCTGGCAAGATCATGGAGCAGATCCTCCTGCAAACTATGCTCAGGCGTCAGTGGATACAGCAGAAGCAACTGATGTTATTTACCTGGGCTTGTGCAAAGCATTTGACACTGTCCCGCAGCACACCCTTGTCTGTAAACTGGAGACAAACGGATTTGATGGATGGGCCACTTGCTGGATAAAGAATTGGCTGGATGGCCGCACTCAAAAAATTGTGGTCAACAGCTCCATGTCCAAGTGGAGACCGGTGACGAGTGGTGTTCCTCAGGGGTCAGTACTGGGACCGGCACTGTTTAACATCTTTGTTGGTGACATGGACAGTGGGATTGAGTGCAAGTTTGCCGACAACACCAAGCCGTGTGGTGCAGTCGACACGCTGGAGGGAAGGGACGCCATCCAGAGGGACCTTGACAGTCTTGAGAGGCGGGCCTGTGCAAACTGCATGAAGTTCAACAAGGCCAAGTGCAAGGTCCTACACGTGGGTCAGCGCAATCCCAAGCACGACTACAGGGTGGGCGGAGAATGGATCGAGAGCAGCTCCAAGAGAAGGACTTGGGGGCGCTGGCTAATGAAAAGCTCAACATGAGCCAGCAGTGTGCGCTGGCAGCCCAGAAAGCCAACTGTGTCCTGGGCTGCATCAAAAAAAGTGTGGCCAGCAGGTTGAGGGAGGTGATTCTCCCACTCTACTCTGCTCTTGTGAGATCCGACCTGGAGTACTGCGTCCAGCTCTGGAGTCCCCCGTACAAGGAGGACATGGGGCTTGTTGGAGTGAGTCCAGAGGAGGACCACAAAGATGATCATAAGGCCGGAGCATCTTTCCTATGAGGACAGGCTGAAGGAGTTGGGCTTGTTCAGCCTGAAGAAGAGAACGCTCCGGGAAGACTTTATTGCAGCCTTCCAGTACCTAAAGGGGCCTACAGGAAAGCTGGAGAGGGACTGTTCATCAGGGAGTGTAGTGATAGGACAAGGGGTAATGGCCTTAAGCTGAAGGAGGGGAGATTTAGATTAGATATTAGGAAGAACCTCTTCCCTGTGAGGGTGCTGAGGCACTGGAACAGGTTGCCCAGAGAAGCTGTGGATGCCCCATCCCTGGAAGTGTTCAAGGCCAGGTTGGATGGGGCTTTGGGCAACCTGGTCGAGTGGAGGGTGTCCCTGCCCATGGCAGGGGGTTGGAACTAGATGATTTCGAGGTCTCTTCCAACCCAAAACATTCTATGAGTCTCTGATAAGAGCACAGGCAGAATTCATGCTTAGTCTTGAGCATTCATGGGAGGAGTGCAACCAGGATTATTGAGAGTCTAGCAGTCTACCTGTTTTGAAGAACATATTGACAAATCATTGGGTGTCTCAGGTATCTGCAAGTTCCTGTATATCTCATAGGGTGGCAAGCCCAAGCACTACAGCTATGTGGTATAAATCCCATGATCGCACTCTCTGTCTACGGAAGCCACGAGAATTGCCTTCCCTCCATTTGATACAAAATTTCACTTCTAGTTTTGTTTCAATGTTGGGGTTTTTTAAGCTTACTTTATAAATGTGCGGACTGTCTCAGTGAGAAACTGCAGAAAGACGTTATTTTCTTCTGTTCCTCTTCGATGTGTCCAGCTCATGTGCTCAGGATTAAATGCAAGAGGAAGCTGGGAGACCCAGCTCAGGTTGTGAAGTGCTACTTAGGGTTTTCGGCCCTCTCTATAATATTGTCCATTTCATAGGATTAACTGGGACGTTGTTTTTTAGTACAAACTTTTAAAATGAAAGCTTTAAAATATTTTGAAGTCCCTGCTATTAGAAGGACATAGGACATTAGCAATGCCTTCAGTCTCTCTTATGCTCTTCCTATGGCCCATCAGAGTGTGGCTTTTGGGCTATAATTATAGGTCTTAAGCTTACAGAGTACTGTGAATATTTTGTGCATGTGTCTGTGTATGGTAACTGGAAGATGTTCTGTGAGTCTTTTGGAATATATATCAGGGAATTGGACTTGTTGACCCAGACAGTTGCATTCAATCCTGTTGGCATTAGTAAAAAACTAAAAAAAGTCCTATTAATCCACTGTCAGAGATCTACTGACAGCTGAAATTCAAAATTATATTTATCAGATAGAGTTCTATTAATCCACTGTCAGAGATCTACTGACAGCTGAAATTCAAAATTATATTTATCATATAGGCCTTAGTAACTTCAGCACGTTCTTCGGAGAGATAAGGTTCGTATACTTCCAGTAATGACCTTGGAGTAGTTTTATGTAAGTTTAAAACTTAACACAATAAAGAAGACTTAGGAATTGGATAAGTAATCTAGAATTCATTTTAATTCACTAACCTCTCGGTATAGTGGGTCTGGAATTCCTGAAGGAAAGTATCAGAATAGAATAGAATAGAATCATTAAGGTTGGAAGTGACCTCAAGGATCATCTAGTCCAACCTCGAGGTCCAACCTCTAGTCCTCAAGGATCATCTAGTCCAAGGATCATCTAGTCCAACTAGTTTTGTATCAGTGCCTGATACAAAACCAAAAGACATCAACCTCCTTGCAAATTCTGTTACAATATCTGCACAGTGTCACGAGCTGATATATGGTCCTAACAAAAATAAGCTTCAGTAGTGAAGTTGTTTGTTTTGAGTTAATCTCGGAGTTACATCTTGCATGTATTGAGATTGATTTTCTGAAGCCCAGGACTGGCCCATGGGACCAATTCAGCTGTCTCTGAAGTTGATGAAAAACTTACTGTTCATTCCACATGCACCTGCAGAGCAAAATTAATGTAAAGAACAATTTTTTACCAACTATTTTGATTTATGCTCTCTGCATACTGTACCTGGGCTTCACTTTCATTTGACAGGATTTCCAGAGCTTCAAGATGAGACAAACCTTGGAACTCATCAAAAAGTAGTCCATAATGTGCTGTTCTTTCAACTGTAACTTGCTGGGCCCGCCTCTGTTTCTCTTTCTCTTTAGCTTCTCGCAACAGCTGCAAAAATATACATGAGTCCTATTGTTTTATTGGTAGTACTGTAGGTATGACAGATTTTATTACTTTCTGCTTCTGCTGGTCTAGGAAGTAGTAATAAAATTTGGGACTATACCACACCTGCAGAGCTGAAATTTTAGAGCTGAAATATCTAACTTCTTTTTTGATAAACTTCTCTAATAAAATATTTAAGTAGTATTCTAAATGTAGTTTTCCCAATGGTAATTGCTAACCATCCTTTTTTAAAAAAAAACAAAACAACAATGAACAAACAAATAATCTTGCTTATGTTCTCAGCAGCAGTGTCAGCTATGGATACCATATAATAAATTTAGCCACCAATTAAAATGAAAGAAAAAAAGGACTATTTAATGCACAGCCTTAGAGTCCTGCAATCCATTCCATGGACTACAAAATGAGAAGAACGTTGTTTTCAGGACCTACCTACTGCCTTGCACCTAAATAATACACCTACATGATTATTTCCTATGAAGCATTTTTAGCAGATACTGAAGTCAGTTCTATGTGACAGCAGAACTGACAGAAGAGATTGGCCTAATAAGGTATGACTTCTACCAAAGGTGGGGCAGAACTATGCTCCATATACTTGGGGATATTTTAGAGGATCTTCCATTCCTCCTTCTATTCCCAGGAAGGAATGGCCTCTTGCATGAATTGCTACAGTAAAGCTGATAAATACATCTGAACTGCATCTTGCGTCACACAGAAGTCTCTGAATACAGGTGAACTCTTGCCACTTACACTACTTCATCATTCAATAGTGTAAGTAAGTGATATTGTCTTCAGTTATTAATTTGTTACAAAAGACTTATGATAGCAGATTTTTCAGCCTCCACCTTCAAGAGATCACTCACAAAGTTTTATGTACGAATCACTGAAAAGGAAGCACTGTGTTATGTGACCCATGAGAACTGGTTTATGTCACTTTCTGCCTCACATTTTATGTGTGAATTCATGTGTATTGTTTCAGAAGGTATTCTCAAAAGCTCATTTCAACTCAGTGTGCTTTAACAAAGGTTACTTGCTTTTGGCCTACTACAACAGTATCAATCTGTTTACACTTACAATGACCAACACTAAAGATGAAATATCTCATTAAAAGAAAAACACCTTACTCCTCCCTACATGGAAATAAACACGTAGTAAAATTGAAGTTTTTTCAATGCCTATTGATTTCTACAGCCTTGCTCCTCACAGTGCCTGGAGAGCTAAAATAATTTTGCACTGACAACACTTATGCTCTGTTTTTATCACATCTCTGAACTTTTAAACATATGAGTCATTATTGTGTAAGGGTACCATTAGTTGAGATAGACACTACGATGTAACTTTTCACAGCTTTAATTCCTAATGAAACATAGGTCATATTGCAGTATTACTAATTCCCAAGGAAAGTAGTATAGTGACGTTTATGCTGGAAGATACCTAACTATAGCTGTAACAAAAACAGCAACAATTTGATTCTGTCTGCAGAGTGTAACGAGTTATCACCATATATACTAGCTCACAAAAAATCAGCTATTGTACATGCGATTATGCAGAAAAGATGATTTTACACTATCTTCTGTGGTTCTGTGAAGAAAAAAAAATGGAGCAAGTATAAAGCACAATATTTATTTCCGTAAGTCTAGCCAATATCTATTGCAATAGATAAAGCCTCTCCCTGAGGCATCTGAAATGCTGGAAAAATAATCTGAAACTGCATTGTCAGAGCTGTAGTTAAATAAATCCAACCTGAGACAGAGAAACTGTTCTTTCCATCAGTGTTTTGGTTCTCTTAAATCCAGGATCGCTTTCGGCAAGGACATTCATGGTTTTCTTCCCAATAAATTCCAAAGCGTCTAAGCCTCCAGACAATACACTTTTCCCCTGTATAAAATAACACAATGTGGTTATTTTCTTTCCACTTTACGCTAATATGAACTGTAAAGAGCATTGCTTTTGCTGACATTGTCTCTGAACATTCAGGTCCCTAGATTTTCTATGCTTTAACTAACAATAGAATTGATGTATTTATAAAATCATGTTACTTTGTTCTGAATACATTTTCAAAAAAGAAAAAAATGAACTATACAAATATTTCTAGTTAATTAAAAGACACTGGAGGAAATGTAACACCTGTGCCAATAAAAAAAAATTACGAATAATGTCATTTGAATTTAATCCAAAGTGGCATGTAATCAATGGGAACATATTTTAAATATCAATAATATGGAGCCAAAGTCCATCATGAACAGGATGACCCTGCCCTGATTTCTAAAATTGTGATGCTCGTGATGACTCTGGAACTGTTTATCAACATACAGTTGTTTTTCCTGTGCCTTTGTATTAGTGTTAGCCTCCCAGTTTTTCATGTACACTGAAGAAGAATTTTCACTGGCTAAAGATTTCCATTTCAATCTGGATTATGCACCTGTCAGATACCCACATGCTGATGTAACCTGATACATAATGGAAAACCCTACCAAAGTCTCGAATGGCATTACAGGCAACTTACTGAGACCTTAAGCTACTCTTTTTGTTTGGTGATGTTCATCACTGTGGTATAGTAGCCTCTCTATTTGCTATGTAATAGTAGCCTCTCTATTTGCTATGGAAATAGTCTGTAAAAAAAGTCAGGGAAGAAAACACAAAAATTGATTTGGAAACAGTATGGTACAGAATTTTGCAAAAGCTGAAACAGAAAACCAGAAAAGGATGAAGTGCAACACACAGAAAATATACGTAGAGTGTAACAGGAAAGAACCATGGACATAAGATTTTGCCTCACTGAGTATGCAATCAGACTACCTTCTTGGTTTTTTTTTTCTTTTTTTTTTTTTTAAATTTGATAGTTATTTTGCCCTGGAAGAGACTCTACACAGACTTACAACAGAACTGCTTTTACGAAGACCTAACTTAACAAACTCTACCTGGTACATGTGACCTACAGTGAAGTTGCACCTAAAAATCATGACGAATAGTAACTAGAGCAGAGAGGCCAGCTAAGTGACTCACTGTGTTCTGTACAGCATTAGTGATAGCTGACAACATGCCACGAGACCCAGATGAAGGAGAAGGAATGTTCTCAAGAGAGCTTTGGTCCAGAGAATCTTCTGTTTCTAACAAAAGAAAAAAAAGCAAGCTACAGCACACTTTTAAGTCACAAATTACAGTAAAGTGGATTCTGTGATCAAAATCTTAAAATTTTGTAAATTGGACTAATTTGGCAGTGTCATATAATTTTGTCCAATTTCAGTGAACTTGAACTTACGTATAATTGGTGTTTCAACTGCAGGAGGCTCCGCTGTTTCTGAAGACGCTGAACTTGGGTTATGAATTCCTAGAGTTGTTCCTGCTTTTTCCTTTACTGCTGTTATCCCATGACCTGCAGCAGAAGCGTACTTTAGAGGATATAATTTGAAAACTTATTACTAACAGTGCATAGTATTCTTATACTCCATGAATAATAACAATCAGAATAACAATTAAACTTACCTCAACTGTTTACTATTTCACTTGTTCTACTATATCCAGTACATTAACCAACTAGAAATGATAAAGCTGAATTGTAATACAAATAACACTGGATGTGAAATGTAAAACTTGTTTCACATAAATTTAGTTCCCTGTTTTTTCAAAATGGTAAATATTCTATTATAATCAGTTTAAACAGAAATTGATGGTCCTCCTAATGCCATAGGGTTTGGCCTCACCTAGTTTTCAGAAGTCTAGAACAATTAACCCCCAGTTAATGGACTGTGGGTGACTGCAGGGCTGAGGTAAGGAATCTGGTCTTCAGTCTGCTGCATAGGTGCTATGTTAGGTAAGTATTTTAGGAATACTGACCCAGGTCCTCAAAGTTATTTCAGATTTTAAGCTCCTCAGTTGCTCATTTGAAGTCAAATTCTAAACTCTCTCCTTAAAGCTGCTGTTAAAATATAATTTGTAAAGTCTTTTGGTGTCAGATGACACAGAGAGAATTATTGTTCCAGTGGCCACTGATCTCTTATAGAGATTTTACCACCTTTGCCTGACACATATGTAGCCACTCTCTAATTCTCTGTTCTATCAAAATGGTCTAGTTTAATGTACAGAATATATGTTATTCATGGTTTTACCTGAAAAAAATTGACAGAACGGGATTGCTTTGCTGATTTTCTACACAGAGTTTATTTACGTTATCAGATCACAAGGACTGGTAATATCCTGCTATAGGATAGAGTGGGATTGCCTGGTAGTCAGAAAAGGAGGCAGCAGCTTCCTAATCTGCATCACACGTAGCTGAAAATCACTGCCCTCCAAAAAGTCTACCCTCAAATTGTCTGCCTATTCTGCTGCTGGGTATATCCATAAGTACGTTCATGACATGCTTCTCTCAAGAGAAATGATCCAGCTGGCACATCTTCCTTAGCTGGAAGTTTCTGCACATCATCTGAGACACAGTAAGTAAACAACCAACCAGGTGAGCAATATTTCTTTCCAACACAAAATGAAATGGCTTCAGTGACCTACTTTATTTTTTCTTGCACAGTACACCTCTGCTGCATCTGACATAAAGCTGATCACTTCTAGCAGCAGGACAATACACAGTGCTTTACCTGTCTATCTGCCTAACTGCTTATGAGATGTATCAATGACAATTTCATACTTCTTTGCTTTGTTACCTTAAACTGATCTGTAAACAGATAAATGATTTCAGAAAAGCCATTAATAGATGCTCGAGCAGATACCTAGATATCTAAGGCATGAAGTCAAGCATAACAATTCATGAAATGTTGTCCGTACCTTCCCACAAGTGTGTGCACTTTCTATCAGAAAAGTTCAAAGCATCTTTTCTGAGTTATATTAACTACAGCAGAATAGTCTATTAGATAGATAGACTAGAGCCAGTGCTCTGCAGTGTTCTGAATATACATACACATATACATGTGTGTGTGTGTGTGTCTGTGTAGTCATACAAACATGTTTTTGAACATCTGATTAAAGAAAGATGCAGCAAAACCATTTCAAATGGAGTAGGAAGAAGCAAAGTTTGGATTTATGATTCTATGATTTCCAGATGGGTTGCACATCAGGTGCTCTATGAATTCAGTAATAAATATAGTCTAGAAAACATATGTGAAGCAGCACTACTGAAAGATCATGTACAAGAAAACTGGAGTATCTGGAGGTAAACACAAAGAACAGATGTCCCTTAAGGAAAAAACAAACAGAAGCAAGCAATTTTCTACATGACAGTATAAGCTGCATGGGGTCCTGATGTTTTACACTGAAACAGAGAGACTAGACAGGTAAGTGCTTTTACCTGCCTAAAGAAAATACGAGCTTTGTCTATATTATCTCATGTCTTACAAACTGCAGCAGTACGTCCAACTCTACAGGACGTACTAGGTTATGTACCACTGTGATTTAAGTCACTGCTGGATAACTTCTTGCCTTCTGCAAAATCTGTTCCAATGCAGATTCTGGAGAGCAGCGTACTACTTTGTCTAATCCCAATCTCCTGCACATTTTAATTGGTTCAATGAAAATATTCGCATGAATAGATTCTGGAGTAATTTATTACTTTCCAAATTCCTGGGACTCGCTTAAATAACTATCAATTGTGCTTTTAAATTAATGTAGGAAGATACTCCATGTCACATTCCTTTCCATTTCTCCTGCTCACAACTTTTTAAATGAGCAAGAGAGTTCTGTTATTTCCACTGACATAATTTTTCTCAAGGACTTGATAACAAAATATTACTGTCCTATACTTATATTAAAAATAACTATGAACATTAAGCAAAAATTTCCTTTTGATGGTTTATGAAAAGTTTTGGATTTTCAGATTAATTTTCCATTTTTTTCCTGTATCTAGATACATCTAATTTTTTTTTTTTTACATTCTGTAATTTAGTTCTCATAGTTTTGCAGATGTGCTTGTACCTCCAAGAAATGGAGGCACGCAGCTGCTGTACTGATATTTACAGACTTACAAGAGGCAGCATTTTCAGGGCTGTGGTTACATGCTCTAGAACGATAAGAAAATATTTCAGGTCAGCTAGGAGTGGTTTTGCTGAACTAAGCTGTATGGCGTGTATGTTTGACTACAACAACAAAAGCAGATGAGATCAGAAGACCACAACTGAAGCAAGTCAGCACTGTTAGATACACATACATGCACAAACACGGCAGAAGAGCACATTGTTTGGAAATGAAAATGATTATTTGTAATTTCAAAAGGGACAGAAATAAAAGAGGTTATTGGAGATAAGCCTACATTTTAGAGATAAAGGTGTGCTGGTTTTGTTGTAGTGGGTGCGGTAATGCTACTGAGCTGATATTGTAAACTCGGGAACACCTCAGACGCCTCCATTTACTCATCTGTAACTGCAGAGACAGAAAAGCTATGTAATGAGTATTGTTAACTGCTTGCTTTTTAAAGAAAGCATGCTTTTTTTCCTGCGTGGTTGCTTTTATTTTTCTTGCCTACATGACTTCTTTTCCTTCTATCGGCTGGCAATTTCACCAGAATACTGCTGCTCACCTTGCTAGGTGGTATCTTTCATTTGAAAAGGAAGGTTTTGCAAGCAGTGCCTAAAAATGTGGCCTGCCTTTGAGACTGTCTGATCTGTCCAAGGCCAGATTACAGCGCTGACAAATGCCTTAGTCAGAAACATCCCACTTCACTTCAGGCTTTCTTGTCTTCCACCTCCCAGCTCTGTAGCTTTGGATTCCCTGCAGAGCTGAAAGAGGCCAGCTGATACCTCTGGAGGGCAGTTCAGCATGACTGAAATCTAATCTAAACTGTTGTCTGTAGGGACACTGTCCCTTGTCAATTTAGTAGTCCCAGGCACTTGGACTCCCTGTTTCAGTGGTACAGATAGGGAGGGTGTCTGAGACTTGTCACCTGTGTTGCACCGTGGGGACATTTCTGATGAACAACCGATCAAAATTCAGTTTAGTAAGATGAAAAAAGCGGGACCCTATTGTGCTCACTTTGAGGCTATTGGCACTCCATTCCCTTCAAGGCTTTAGAAAAATTCTATTCCTTGTAGTCAAAATCACAGGCTAGATTCCGATATTAGCTACGCTATTCAGTTTGTAAATCAGGAATCACTCAAATTAAGCTAGGAAATGGGACTAGTTTCAGATCTCTCATTGCAATGGTAAAATGCTTTAATAATAGCAATAGGCATAAAGGCTGCTACAACAGATTATTGGTTCTCAACCTCCCATAGATCCTAAGCCCATGTTAAAAGACAGAAAGAAAATGGGACTGGCATCCCCAAAAGCATGTCCACAAATTCACCCCATCTGATACTTGCATTCAGTATTCTCAAAAAGGAGGGACTGTGAAAAAGGGGTTTGCTGCTACAGCAGCTGTAATGTGTTATTTACAAAACAGTTGTGATCACCATTTGATTTCAGGCACAAACCAGTTTTCCCTTAATCAGCTGAATTTATACAGTGAAAAAAAAAGGTCTTCTGAAAAGATTAACTGTCCTTTTTATGACTACATGAAGTATAAGCATAACATCCATCTTTTGAGGTTTTTTTTTTAAATGTCATTCTTTATTTAACAACAGGCAAATAATACCTGTAGAGAATGGAAAAGATATCCGCATAATTTCAACAGTTTCACATTATCTGAGGCATTTGCATATCCGTTCCACAAAGCCTTCAATTTAAGCTATGCAATGCATATTATTACACGTACCTATCCAAGCTCATTAACACAGTGACATCACACGTGACATTTCATTCTGTCACAGAGTGACAAGAAAAGCTTTTCGGCACACCAGGGAGAACTATGGGTGTCCAATATATCCGTGTGCCATTCTACTAGGTGAAAAACCAGATGAGGAAGATACACAAGCGCAAAATAATCAAGACAGAAGAATATTAATTATAAGCAATGCATGAGAGAGGTGCATTAGGCAGCCTTATAGTATGAATTTCAGAGACCACATAAATTAAATAGCTGGATTCTATTTTTTTATTTATTACTTTTATTGTCTAAGAGGTATTGACACGTTAGTCTTATCAATGGCGCCAGATGTAAAAAACCCCAAACTTACACGGAGGAAAGCATGTGCATACAGCATGACAGAGAACACACTTTGCTTGGAAATGCAGCTTGTTGAGCACTAGAACTTAAGCACCTTATGAACCCCACAATTAATCCTTACAAAACAATACAGCATATAAAAGGCAAGGCTTGTAGGAGAAGGTAGTAACTTTCATTAAGCTAGCAGATAGCTTAGTTGGAAAAAACCAAACAGGTAAGCACTGAAGCATGCAAGCTGTTTTTAAAAATGGAAGTCACAAGCTTTGAGTACAGATTGAGAATTTATTTTGCCTCAATTAAGCCCTTTGGAGAAAAGGTTTGCTGTTACAGCTAAACTGACCTAATAGCTTCTTGGTGCTGGTATAGGAGGTTCTGCTCCTTCCATGTTCCATATTTGTCCCTACTGCTTGCCATGGCACTTATCTCAGTGAGTTGGTTCAAGGAACTAAAGAGGCAGAAAATGGATCTTTCTTTCCTCAGGAGATCTTTCTTTCCTCTTATGTCAGTTTAAATTCCTGAACTGGATTAGCAGGAGCTCAGAGGAGCATGAGTGCTGGCACAGAGTGGAGGAAGAAACATGCAAGGAAAAGAGAGATTCAGTGGCTGCTAGCCATGAGATTGGCTTAGCTGCAATGCTAACTCACTGTGAGAGCAGATTTTTATCAACACTGTTACTAAAACACACTGGATGGTGTAATGACTGATTTACTAAGAAAAAAAGCCCATAATTTAAAAGAAAGGGGGTAAAATGGTGACAATAAGTACAAGTTGTGTCTCCAGAACACAGTGAGCCTACTTCTCCCATCTTATCCTCCCAGCAACTATTTCAGCAGTCACCACTCTACTGTGGTTCCACAAGGAGGGAAACCAAACTTGAGCCTTTTAAAAACAAAAGAAAAATTTTCACCTCATTAATAAGGCAGATTCAATAACTTGCTTAGTGTGACACCTAGTGTCAGACAGTAAGCGTGGTTCAGGCAGTGACCACTCCTAATCCAAATGCATTACAGAGTCTCTTGTGTAGAGGAGTATCACACCTGCCTTGTGGTGAGGACCTTGATCCAAATAATGTCAAAACCAGCTCAAAGACAACAGACATTTTCTTTAGAATACAAAAAACATCCTCAAAACAATCACTGGCTATATGTGCACAGTTAGTTAAAGAGAGGTAAGATACAAATTATAAGGAAACTACCTTATTATTAGAAATTAAAAGCAGCTATGCTGAACAAATTATAGCCATGCAGTAAAAATGTTAATCTGTTTGGGAGCAATAACTCACAGTCTGAAGGATAATGAAACTAAGATGCTTGAAACAACCTTTTCAGCTCAGTCTTATGAGAGAAAGAAATTTAAGAATTTTTTTTACAGTAAGAACGACCATTCACTGGAACAGCCTCCCAAGCAAAGTGGTAGAGTCCCCATTGCTGGAGGTTTTCAAGCTGTGACTGGATAAGGTACCAGACAATGTCATCTAGGTGTCCTTTCCCACAAAAGTCTGCACTAGATGATCTTTCGAGGTCCCTTCCAACCTGGGCTGTTCTATAATACTATTTGTTACAAGCTGAATGTATTTGGCTAGGCCTCTAAGATGTTTTCTAGCTCACCTCAAACTGGTTTTGCTATTTTTACAAAGCACAATTTTGAGCAAAAATATAAGGAATAGTAAATATTTGTCATACTTAACCAGACAAGCAGCTGTGTTATACAAAGATAAGGACAAAGCAACAGAAAAATCACATATCGAAGGTGTTGCTGATAAGTCTAATTCCAAGAAAGCAGCTTTACTTATACCATTTGCTACACTGAGGGAATAAGCAACACTAAAACAGACTGGATCATGGCAAACCTATTTTCTGATGTACAATAGGAGATGAAGTGTTGAACTGCTCAGACATTAAATGTAATAACTTGCAGGGGACTAATAAATATTTAATAAAAAGAAGAAAGCTTATAGAAATTCCCAATAGCTTTAATTTTTTTCTCTCTCTGACTCTTGCTAGGAATTATCATACTGAAGCAGATATATGGTATATGCAGTCCTATATCCTGACAGGATCAAGCATGAATTTCCATAACAAACAACTAGGAAATAAGCCTTCTATATCAGGAGTATAAACTATTACCTGCTGCATTGATTTTCTGGAACAAATCTGAGATTATCTACGTGGTCTTCCAAGTTACCCTGGGTTCAGTGAACTATATTATAATGTTTGATTTAGCATCCCAAGTTATAATGTCACAGAAAATAAATTTAAATGTTGTCCTAAAGATTTAGGATCCAGTATCAGACTCAGGATACCATCTAAGGAAAAAAAACCCACAGGAAAGTATCTGACTATGGAATGGAAGAATGTACATTTGATTTCTGCTTAATTCAGAGTCTATTTTATTTACTAAATTCATAGAGAAAAGTCAGATCCAAAATTCTAAGATAGTAATATGGGAACTCAACCTTACTCTGATCTCAGGGTCTGGAAGTCTGCCTAAATGGTAGATTCCAGGAAATGAGAAAACAGCCGAAGTGCTGCTTTAGGTTGTGCTGGTTTTAGGCTCCTTCCCAGTTGCTCTTGGTCACTGACAGAAGCTAGATAGTAGACAGGCCTTCAGAGTGACATTGTGCAACCATTCTCATGTAAAATTAAAATGATTTTAAAGTTCTCTTTTCACTTTTCTGCATGTGGATGCTCCTTTGCCTAGGCAACTTGATCTGTTCCAACTGTGCTCATTTTTAAATAATTCTAAAAATATATAGACATGGTGATGATATGCCTATACAAAATAGGTAACATTACACAACCTTTTCAAGTCAGGCTGCCCAGACAACAAACTTGTTCCCATATGTACACAGTCATGAAGGTCAACAAGGACAAGCGTAAGGTTTTACAACCAGGAAAACATAATCCAGGAGTGCAGCACAGGCTGGGATCCACCTGGCTGGAGAGCAGCTCTGTGGAAAGGGAGCTGGGGGTCCTGGTGTACAACAGGCTCAGTATGAGTGAACAGTGTACTGCGGCGGCAGAGAAAGCGAACGGGATGCTGGGGTACATCAACAAGGGCATCACCAGCAGAGACAAAAAAAGTCATTATCCCACTCTACTGAGCACTTGTCAGGCCACACCTGGAATTACAGTCTTCAGTTTTCATCACCACTGTACAAAAAAGATGTGGACAGGCTGGAAAGGGTCCTGAGAAGGGCCACCAGGATGATCAAGGGACTGGGAAGCCTGCCATATGAGGAAAGGCTGAGAGAACTGCGTTTGTTCAGCCTTGAGAAAAGAAGGCTTGGAGAGACCTTATCACCATGTTCCAGTATGTGGCTACCAAGATGATGCAGACTCTCTTTTTACAAGGAGTCACATGGAGTAGATGAGGGGTAATGGGTGCAAGTTACTCCTGGGGAGATTCCAAGTGGACACAAGAGGAAATTTTTTCACTATGAGAACAACTAGCCATTGGAATATCTCCCCAGGGGAGTGGTGGGTTCGGCTGGATGGGGTGCTGGGCCATCTTACCTAGACAGTGCTTTTGTCTAGATGGAGCTTTTGCCAAGAAAGGTTGGATCTCATATTCTATGATGCTGATACAGTCAAATGGTATATTAAGAAGCCAGTATCAATTAAGTATGAATTTTAATCTATATGAACCAAGATGTTATACGATCTATATAAAAATGACATCACATCATTAAAAAGTCCATGGAAATCCAGAGAGATACACTGATGGCAGCAGCTTTTATAGACAAAGGCAACAAACAGCTGTGAAAAGGTATGTCTTATGTACTAAGGTCATGGAGCAAGTTATGTTAAGGGCAATCACATGCCATGTCTGTGACAACCGGGGGATCAGGCCCAGCCAGCATGGGTTTGTCCTGCCTGACCAACCTCATCTCCTTCTATGACCAGGTGACCCACCTGGTGGATGAAGGAAAGGCTGTTGATGTAGTCTACCTAGACTTCAGCAAAGCCTTTGACACAGTCTCCCACAGCATTCTCCTGGAGAAGCTCGTGGCCCATGGCCTGGACAGGTACACTCTTTGCTGGGTTCAAAAGTGGCTGGATGGCCGGGCCCAGAGCGTGGTGGTGAATGGAGTGAAATCCAACTGGCGACCGGTCGTGAGTGGTATTCCCCAGGGGTTGGTGTTGGGGCCCATCCTCTTCAACGTCTTTGTTGATGATTTGGATGAGGGAATTGAGTGCACCCTCAGTAAGTTTGCAGACAACACCAAGCTGGGGGGAAG
>VWZZ01007198.1:8524-50916 GCA_013399095.1 Psophia crepitans | reverse complement strand
CCCGCCGGAAGCGCCGGCCAAGGCGGACGGGCGCTGGTGGAGCAGGGCATGCCGGAGGGGCGGCTAGTCGCCCCCTGCGTCCTCGCTGAGCGGGCAGAAGGGCTAAATTTGACAACGCTGGTGTGATAACGTTCATCCCGAGGCGTTTGAAAAATAAATGGCTGGTTACTGACCTGGTGTCACATTACTGTTGTTTGGTTTTGTGGAAAGTTTAATCCTTCCTCAAAGCGGGCCACAGCTAACCACCTACTACTGAAGTGTGTAGGTGTGGGATTAAGCAGCCGAGATTGAGCTTTCCAGATGCCCCTTTGCACCTTCATTCTATCTGTGTTTACAGGAAATGCCACTAAAATAAACTGGGAGGCGTGTACCCACATTTCCAGTAAGGTGGTGTCAGCGCGGGGCGCCCACAGCCCGGCGAGGAACGCTTGACCGAGAGGATTGCAGGCTCTTGCCCAACAACCTGTGGTTCGTGTCTCTAATTCCCCATACCATTTCCTCGTTTTGCCGCTTCATTTTAAGGCAAAGCCTGCTCTTTGCTGTGATAAAAGGCAGTGCCACGATTCATCGCAACATCCTTTCTATCGCTAGTCTGCCAGAGAAGTACTTAGTGTTGCCACAGGAAGCGAAATAATACTTGTGAATCACCAAGGAGAGCTGCTGTAGGAGGCTGCAAAATAAATCTCCAGGTCTCGGAAGTGTGCTTCACAAATACGGGTCACCCTATCGGGCAAAAGTCTCCAAAGTTTCCCGTTAAGGTAGGTGGTAGCAGAACAAATGTTTGCATCACTAAATAAGTTTATTTTGAAGACATTTCAATGAGTATGAGGGTGTGCTGGTAGTTCTGGCATGTTTTAGGTTAATTTATTGGTGTTTAGATGTATTTATTGAAAATGACATGTAGAGCGGCCCTAAGGATTTCCCTCTGCTTTTCAGTGGAGCTTGTGGAAGAGTGAGGGCAGTGTCTTAGGAATGATGACAGATGAAGTTCAGTAGCTAGAGATTGGTTTTCCCCATGTTGGATGGTAATTTTGACTGTAGAGTGGATCTTGCACTGTCAGTTTTGCAGATTCTGTGTTAGGCTATGCATGTTTTAGAACTACAAGGCAGTAATTAATCACTGTCGCAATACCAAGTTATTACTTCGGCATGAAATTAACGTAAGTGCCTAAATGTGTATGTCGCTCTATTGGGATAGAAGGAAGTATTAATTTCCTAACTTCCTAAATTACTTTCTTGAATTTAGCACTTGCATTTTCTAATTTTCTTTAACTTTTCAGTGATTAATTTCACTTGTATTTTGTTGCTACAGTAATACTGCAAATGGGTTTGGAATGAATGAGCAATAGACATTGAACACTTCTACTCATCTGAAATTTCACTGAAATTACTGCTCTGGGTGTCATCATCTTCCTAATGGGTTTCAGAAAAGACGCTTGCCTTTTAACAAATAGATAAAGAAAACATGGAAGGAAGCAACTACATTTGGCTACTTTTAACAGAACACGGAAGTATGCATAACATTTGAGGAATATATTAATCTTCTTCCAGTGATCGCACTGGTAAATCTGAGGGGTAAATCTGAGGGCTAATGGCATGCACTTAATGGTAATATGCTTATTTTGCTGTTTAATGTATGCTTTATCTATAGTTATAGTCTGTAGGCAGAACTGGAGAACTCAAATTATGCCAGTGGCCAGGTTGTTCTGTCACTTAATTGAAGAGATACTCTCGAATAAGAGTGTCTAATTTATGGCAGTTATTACACATTAACCAAACATACATCTGGTTCTGTATTCATTAGAGTAATAGGTAGGTTATATTCAAGCAGTTCAACTGTTACATTCCAATCTAGGAATGAATGTTTGGTAGAAGCACGGTCTTGCCTTAGGATTTTCTCTCATCCTAAGGATGGATAGCAACATCTTTCCAGCTAAGGGCAGGCAATGGTGAGGTTTGTATGTAGCAACGTTATAAGGTGTTATTTGGAAACCGGCTGTGAATACTTTTGTCTGTATTGACAGAAATGGAGAAAGAATCATCGAATCGTAGAGTACCATCATAAGCATGACAGCAGAGAATATGAATTGTCCATATTCTTTTGCTTACTACCCATCCTGTCTTTCCCTTCCATTTTTGGATGACCTCTTCTCACTTGAAGCTGAAAAATGAAATATGATGTACAGAATAAGCTTTAAAGTGCAAAAGTAATATTTTAAGATTTTTTTCCTCTGCTTCCTGAATTTTTGGAATGTTAAATCATGAATGTGTTATGTTATGCTAACCCAGAAAGGTAGGTTGTACTGTGGCAGTTCTGTATTTAGATCTCAGCTAAGACGGAATTTCTGACCACCATTAGACAGAAATAAAGAGAGACTGGTTTATGTCCTTGTCAGGACAATAACCAAGTGTCTGGGCATTCGGTACTGAAGTCACTGCTCTGTTTTAATTTAAAAAAAAAAAAAAAAGAAAAAAGAAAGACCCCACCCACTGTTTCCATGTCCACTATTTAACCCAATCATAACACTGCTCAAGCAGGAGAGAGATATACTGTGTTTCCATTCCCATTAAATGGAAATTAAAATAAGACAAACAGTACTTTTATAAAGCAGCCTTGATAAGAACTTGACAAATAAATTGGTATAGCTAAATGGAAGAAAAGTAATCAGAATAATGCATATAGACTTAGATCATTATTAAGTTCTGAGAGGAACATGTTTGAATTTCAGTGTAAAACTTGCTCAAAAGAAGTACTTATTTTCATACTAATTTGATGAAGACAGAAAGTTGGTAAAAAGGTATTTTTTTCCCCTGCTTAATCTGTTGCAAAGCATGAAAACACATAGTTCAATAATAATTAAATAATGGGGAAATTACAGTGATGCTGAATGTGGAAAATACATCTGGAGGAAAACAAATGTCGTTTCCTAAGTTGTCAGTAGGTGGCACAAACATTTATATAAAAAGTTTGGGCGTTCCTACGTGTTGTTACACAGTAGGATAGAGTTACAGGAAGTTTTCTTCTTGTATTTTCCCGAGTACATTTTCTGCTTTTTTGGAGAACAGGGATTTCTGGTGAGAAACTTTTCATTTTATTCATTTAATGTGGTTTCTAGTTAGCTAAAATGTTTTATGTTTATCAAAATAGTTTTTCTGCAGTTCAGGAATGGGTCTAACGTGATATATTTTGTCCACGTGAAAGATATTTTTCACATTTGAGTTTTGTGTTACACCGGTAACTTGCGAAGTGCATGCCTTAATACTGAACTACCATAGCTTAATGCGTTCTGTAAATCTCGTATATGAAAGTTTAGTCAGTTTATATCAAGTTTATAATGGAAAAACTCTTAAAACCTCAATTTTTGTTTCTCAGTCTTTAAACAACAGGACAATTTCTTGCTGTGATCTTTGTTTGCTTACCCTACTGGATTGCTTCTGTGCTTATATCTTGACAATGTTCTTTTTTCATGTTTGAAGACTGGAGGATACTTCTGAATTAAAAAGGATATTACTATAAAGGATAATTTCTCCAGTGTTAGCCACCAAATCACAGTTCATGAGTTGTAACAGTTGTTAATTTTGTTGCTTAATAGGATATTCTAAAGAAAGTTTGAAGGTAATTGTAAATAATTTGACTGAACACCAGCATTTAGGAATGAGAAAGAAAATTAGGTCAATGTGAAAGAATCATATCCTTTTTTTGCCTAGTCCCTGGATATTGTTGAAATTTTGTCCTAAGAAGAAATAATGATTTGAAGGTGGTTTTTTTTTCCAGATATCTCTTGCAGCTACATATTGTGATTATATAAGTATTAGTAGTGTTGCCCAGACAATTGGAAGAACAGGATGGAGGATGCTGATTATCTGTTGTTCTCTGTGCATGCCCAAATTCCTTTTGAGGGTATGATGGTAAAACTGCCATATCATTTTTCTAAATGAAAATCTGGGAAAATGCAGGAAAAGTTTTGCCATATTGGCCAGCTATTTCTAGAAGATTTCCAAGCCTAGTTTTATGCGTTCTTTACAAAAGAAGAACACAGCGGAGTGTTTTGTTGTACTGTTGAAATTTCATAATACAGGTTTTGTTAGATCAAGGAGAATGTCCAGTTTAGACCCAAGAATGTAATTCTAAGAAGGCTTGTATAGAGGATGTAGTCCTTAAGGCTGTAGCTTTAGTCCATCAAGTGACAGCTATTACTGTCTCATTGTAGACTCCCTAGAAATATAAACTCACAATTAGCCATTTCAATATCAAAGGAAAGTTGAAAGCTGGTGCGGTCATAAATAAGCACTATTGGCAGCTTCAGAAAACAACTAGGATTTAAAAGTAATAGGAGGAAGAGTGGATGAATGTTCCAAGGAACAAAAAGATTTCGGAAATCTGGAAGACAACTTTAAATCAAGATTTACACATATAAAAATGTTATCTGAGTTCTTACCAGTTCCTCTTTCAGAAAGGTGGTCTAATGGATTTCTGGCAGCATCTAAAAGGAGATTTAAGGTGATATCACAATGGCTGACTTAAACAAAGGCAGGCTGGTTACTCTAAACTTCTACATTGAGAAAGGAAAAGTGTCCTTCTTTAGGGAAAATAAAAGCAAAGCCATGATGATGATTTTTCTCTAAATTGTGTTTAAATAAGCCTCTCTTTCACAACAGAGACATTACATGAGAGCTGGATTTTTTTGTACAGAGGTTCTACAACTGGTATGTTTTTCTGTAGCATGCAATTATTTTCAGTGTATGTTTGGTGTCCTCTGTGTACACCTAACAAATCAGATATGGGGGCACCCCGCTTTCAGAGTCTAAATTCAGGAGATGCTCAAGCCCAGACAAGAAGCAAACTCTTCTGTGAACTTTCCCATAGCATAAATGTAGAACGTCCTATCCTCCGCCCTGGTCTCCCAGCTCAGCTACCTAAAGACATTCAGATTTTCATCAATTTCTATGATGGCTCCTACATTGTCACTTAGTGATACAATCTCATTTTTGTTTTGTTTGTTTTGCTACAGGTTTAGAACAAGGATGGACAGATAAGAAAAATATTGAGCATCTCCAAGGAACCAGAAACCAGTGTGACAGAAAATATGAGATCTCTCACAAACTTTTTTCTTTACAAGTGTCTATTTGCATTAACTTTTTGGAACCATGTCAGCCTGTCTGTGGAAAATGAACTTTTTACATCTGTTTCTAATGATTTTCCAGAAGATGGTTCTGACAAAAAAATCAGGAACCTGCCACTGCTGTATACCAATAGTCATCAGTCCAAAGCTAGTTTTGACTGGGTTGTGGTACAAAATACTACAGAAAGCCTGTCATTGTCAGAAATCACAAATTACAATGTAAAAAACCTAGTCACTTTATTATCTAATTTCAGACAAGGCTCCAGGTTACAAAATCTGACACTGACAAATATGTCAGTGGACTGGAATGCTTTTATTGAAGTTTTTCAGACTGTATGGCACTCATCCATTGAATACCTCACTGTTAACAGTGTAACACAATTGTCAGACATCGAAAGCTATAACTTTGACTATTCAGGTACCTCTATGAAGGCATTGACAGTGAAGAAAGTTGTAATCACAGATCTGTACTTTTCACAAGATAACCTATACAAAATATTTGCAGACATGAATATTGCAGCTTTGACAATAGCTGAATCAGAGATGATACATATGCTGTGTCCTTCATCTGACAGTCCCTTTAGATACTTAAACTTTTTAAAGAACGATTTAACAGATCTTCTTTTTCAAAAATGTGACAAATTAATTAAACTGGAGACATTAATCTTGCAGAAGAATAAATTTGAGAGCCTTCCCAAGGTAAGCTTCATGACCAGCCGTATGAAATCACTGAAATACCTTGACATCAGCAGCAACTTGCTGCGTCACGATGCAGCTGACGTGCAGTGCCAATGGGCTGAGTCTCTGGCAGAGTTGGACCTGTCCTCAAATCAGTTGACGGACGCTGTGTTTGAGTGCTTGCCAGTCAACGTCAAAAAGCTCAGTCTCCAAAACAATCAGATCACCAGTGTCCCCACGGGGATGGCTGAGCTGAAATCCTTGACGGAGCTGAACCTGGCATTGAACAGGCTGGCTGACCTGCCGGGGTGCGGTGGCTTCACGTCCCTGGAATTCCTGAACGTAGAGATGAATTTGGTCCTCACACCATCTGCTGGCTTCTTCCAGAGCTGCCCAAGGGTCAGGGAGCTACAAGCCGGGCACAACCCGTTCAAGTGTTCCTGTGAGCTGCAAGACTTTGTCCGTCTGGAGAAGCAGTCTGGGGGGAAGCTGTTCGACTGGCCAGCAGCGTACATGTGCGAGTACCCAGAAGACTTGCGAGGAATGCATCTGAAGGACTTCCACCTGAGTGAACTGGCTTGCAACACGATGCTCTTGCTTGTGACAGCTCTGCTGCTGACACTGGTGCTGGTGGCTGTCGTGGCCTTTCTGTGCATCTACCTGGATGTGCCGTGGTACGTGCGCATGACGTGGCAGTGGACGCAGACGAAGCGTAGAGCTTGGCACAACAACCCTGAAGAGCAGGAGACCGTTCTGCAGTTTCACGCGTTCATTTCCTACAGCGAGCGCGACTCGTTGTGGGTGAAGAACGAGCTGATCCCGAACCTGGAGAAGGGCGAGGGCTGTGTACAGCTGTGCCAGCACGAGAGGAACTTTATCCCCGGCAAGAGCATTGTGGAGAACATCATTATGTGCATTGAGAAGAGCTACAAGTCGATCTTTGTGTTGTCTCCCAACTTTGTGCAGAGCGAGTGGTGCCACTATGAGCTGTACTTTGCCCATCACAAATTATTCAGTGAGAATTCCAACAGCTTAATTCTGATTCTGCTGGAGCCGATCCCTCCGTGTATCATCCCTGCCAGGTATCACAAGCTGAAGGCTCTCATGGCAAAGCGAACCTACCTGGAGTGGCCGAAGGAGAGGAGCAAGCGTGCCCTTTTCTGGGCTAACCTGAGGGCAGCTATTAGCATTAACCTGCCAATGGCTGATGGAAGGAGATGTGAGGCAACAGATTGAGAATCTTTCTAATGGAGTTTCTTTTGTTTTTTCTTGGTGAAGCAATAAATACTTTATGATTTCCATTGGTTGTCAATGTACTTAACTTTTTGTTACACAACCCTGTTCTACGTAGTTGTCTATGCTGCCTCTTATCTGTAGGCAAAATTCAGCTCACCTTACTGGAAGTCTCTTGGGATTGATACAGAAATAACAAGTTACAAATGAGTTTGGAAATGGATTTTGAAATACAGCTTGAAATGCTGTAGTGAATTTTTCTCAGCAGAATAAAATGGAGCAGTTGGCATAGGCATGTGGAATAATGCCTGAGTTGCTGGAGAGTTTGCAGACCTGCATTAATCACAAAGCTCAGGCAGCTTGGTCACAGGACCGCTTTTGCTAAAATTAGTTTGCTAGAAAATTACGCATCCTGAGAAGATGCTTAGAAGTCCAGAGCTTGAGATGGTTCCTGGATAGTGTTTTCTCAGATTCAGTGAAGCGTAAAAGGATAGGACCCAGATACAGGACGCTGTGAATATCATGCACAGGTGGATGAAAATGGCCACGCCACAAAAGAGGATTGAGTGAGAAAGAACAATTTGGAGGTTTCTTTTTAAAAAAAAAGAAAGAAAGATAAGCTACTTTTGGGGCTCATAGTTTGGCACTGCTGCAAGGGAGAAGCAGTGATTTGACAATCAGAGCTCAAATTCCCATCCTCTGATACAGTAATTTCATCCATTTTCATCCTGAGAGATGCCTGGACCAAAGGGACTGAGAGGGTATCTGCAATAATAGAACTACATTCATCATCATTGGCTATATCTTGAGAAACTCTTGACTTCTCTATATCACACTTTTTTTTTAGCTTTCTAGTTTTTTCTTCTCACCCATATATCTCACGTTATGCTTATAATCAAAAGAATCTGTCCTTTTCAGCTGAAACAGTATCTTTTGCAGCCCAGCTACAAGTTCTGATCAGAAAGGCAATAACCAGTCAGAGGCTGAAAAATTTGCCAGGTCTTGAGACAGCAGGTAAGACTCTCTATTCACAGAGTCAGAAAGACGAGCTACATTTACAATATTTGCTCTGCTGTATGGAAATACAGCAGGCCCCTCTACCTGTGCTTGTGCTGTTTTGGCTTCAAGAAAACATGCCTGGACTCTGACAAACATCCACAAGTGCTGAAGGTGATCACAGCAAGCTTCCTCTTCGCCCCCAGAAGGGAAAGTGTTTGCCATCTGGAATACCAAACTTAGATGGCCAGCAAGTAGGAAGTTTTCCTTTCAAAAATGTATTTCAACATGAAGATGAGAGAAGAAGGGATGTTAAGATGAAATCCCCATTTAGTATAGAATGTTTGCATTTTATCTCATTCTTGTCTTTCATTATTTTTAATAAAAGATTTCAATTTTGATTTGATTTTTTTTTTTTACCTGAAATCTAAGCAGGCTGAGGTCTCTTGACTTGAAGTCTTAAACTGTGAGCTACTGTTCATATTTTGTAGGAGTCAAAGTTAACACTGTTAGCTCTGTCATCGCACAGCGTCAAAAGTAATATAACAAATATAACACACCAAATTGCAGGCATTTCGTTCAGGACTGTGGAAACAGATGTTTCCTGTGCTTCCTCCTTCTCCTCCAACCAATGCTTCACTGTATGACTGAAAGATGAAAAAAGATGACAGAAAACTGAAGATGAACAGACTTAGCTTGGTTTGCCTGTCCCTTTCACGCAACCAGGGACAACTGGATGGTGACTCACTTGAAAATTTTCTTCGAAAGCATCAGAGTTTTATGTCAGTAGCCCTTGAGACTTCTGCAAGACATTTAACATCCACCTGTTGTGCATGAAGCTTTAAGAACTCATATGGCTTCTTTTGTTGGATAGAGGACAGACAAACCCTCTGAAAATCAGAAAGTGCACCAGCTGTTACTCAGGTGGGAGCACAGAGCTGTTGCCAGAAATTAATTATTTCAGGAATTGAAGGTTTTAGCAAGGATTTGTTTGCCACTTTGGAAAGAATTTGGGAACTACGTGACCTCTGGCAACATAGCTGATGTGATCATTAACAGAAATATATAATTACAGGTTTCTGGTATATGTCCAAAATCCTTGAGTTGGAAAAGGAGGCTTGTAATGAGCATGGGGAGCAATTAAAACTTATACTTTGGAACCAGAAGCCTTATACTATTAGATTTTTGTCCATGATATGTGCCGGATAATTGACAAAATGACAAAACAGCTATACATGCAGTTACTACATCTAGTTTCTCTGATTCCACAGGAGAAAATGACTTTCTGAAAGTGATACATATCAGACTATTTAAAACAATTATTTCAGCCTCTGCCATACTCTGAACACTTTCTATAAAAAACAGTTTTAGTCCACAAGGAAATTTTTCCCATTCTTGGGGCTGTGTGTAGTCTCGCAGCCCATGTCAACCACTTTATCTGCACATGTTGGAAAGTAGGTACCCTTTTCTGTGCACCTTGCTGATGGGAGTCTGCAGCTGGTTCTGCACCGAAATCTGTAACTGCTAATGCACTCCTATCAGAAAAAGGGAGTGTGTAAATGTAGTGTGATGTCAGATACCGTATCAGAGCAGATTCCTGGCATTTGACTAGTCACGTCAGTGACTAGCAGGAATGCTATTTTTACGTACATAGTATGCAAAACTGATAACATGGGGGTTAAACACCCTGCAAAACCTCGAAAATGTGCCAAATGAAGTGAAAGTGTAAATATTTTTATGTGTATTTAAGTAGTGTGTAGCACAAAGGAAACTGAACTGTGACAGACTGGGAGTCCTGACGCAATGTGGGTTGCCTTGCCGAGAGCTCAGCTCTTTTTTAGCTTTAGAAATGTTACAAAGCATCGTGGCTGAAGTTCAACGGCAGGTTAGAGCAGGGAAGGCGCTCGAGGGAGAAGAATGGCACTCCATGGGAGGTGAGGCATTCTGCTGAGGGGAAGGTTCAAAACCTCTGTGAAACCTGTGTTTTCACTCAGGGCTTCAGTTTGGCTGTTCTTTCTTTCAGAAACATTTACTGAGATTGACTATAATGCTCATCTGTAGTCACTGGTCAAGAGGAGGCAGTATTGCTAAACCAATAAATGAGAAATTTCCATATTCTGCAAGGTGGCTCTGTATTACCCGTTGGATTTCCACAGTTTTGATCCTTGTGGCTTGATCCTTTGTATCCTTGCAATACAGTCGCTGCTCACCTTGACTTGTGGTGACATTTAGCCCTTGTTTCGCCTACTTGACACACAAGGTTAAGTTGTGACAATGAGAGTTGCGGTTGAAGATAAGGTCCTCGATATGACCAAACACTGGCTTTGTGACTGTTAATAATTGTATTAGCTTTTTGTGAGTGCTTGGATAAGTCCATCTGCTCTGTGTTTTAACTCGGTGTTCATGCACGCGTAAGTTCCTTTCTGCATTTCCAGTTGGAGAGATTCTTCACACCTTTGGGCACGGCGTTGGTGCTGATACCCAGCCAAGTGTAGCTGCGGTTCCTCCCTGGGTAAGTAGTCACAACATACAGGCAGAAGTGTGAAATGTAACTTGAGGAAAGGCTGTTTGTGAAGATGGGTGCACATTGTTAGAATCAACTGCAAAAAAACTCAGCAGTATAAACTTCAGAAATAAAACAAGGTATCTGCATGAGCGTATGTAAGCTGACTGTGGAAAGGCTGGTATTTAGCTGATATGTTTCAGGATGCATGAACAGAAACACAGTGCTCTTAGTTTTTGCCTATCATGCAAAATGACTTAATCAGTAAACTGAAATGAGCCCCAAACAAAGCTTTGCTGAATTTGTTAGTAAAATATGCAATGTTCCTAATGATTTAACAGAGCTATTCAGGAGTATCAGTTTTAGTTTAACTAGTTGCAAATTTTTCTTTATGGCAAACAGTCTATTTGAATGTATTTTAAAGTCTCATAAAGAAGAGTGGTAAGGAAATTAAGCATATCACAACTAAGGGTGTAGATGCTTTTGCTTTTTACAGCTGTGTGTGCACTGGAATCAGGTCTGATAAAAGTTGATGGTGTATTTGATTTTGTTCATGCAGCAAAGTTTTTTCATGGAGTACATGGGAAGTAAAACTGCCACTGGTTTGCATAATTGTGATATTATTTTTCTGTCAACAAGTGCCTTAGTCTATTTGTTTTCATGGGTTAATGCCCAGCGATGGAAACTTCTCCTTTGACTTGAAGACAGGACAGTATCAGCTGACAAACAGACACTTGCTACTTATTGACAAATATTCATGATCCCTGGCCTTGTCTTGGGTCACAGATGTCTGAGTTTTCTGTAATGCATTACTCAGATACACTGCACAGAATGGTTTCAGGTCGCACTACCTTACTCATCTATCTCAAAATGAAACCCAGAAATTTTCTTACAGCAAAGTGTTAAATCCTTCTTTACAAAATTGAAAAGGTAATTGCAAAAGAAAAGTTTCAAAAGAATCTAATGGAAGTTGGAAGTATAACTGGCACTGCTGTCTAGAATAAATTTTCATACTTCTCAGCTTCTTTAGCTGAATCCCTTCTTGCTTTCAGCTCTTCTCCAAGGCGCCATTTTATAGAGGTGAGTAAGATCTAGACTGAGTCCAGCACGGGCCCAGGTGCCCCCTCTCCCCCTACTTTGCTCATACGTGAAGAATTCATTACACACTTCATGAATTTAGTCTTAAAATTCATTAAGATTAAATAAATCATCATTCATTTATTCAACTCTGCTGCTTTCTTCCTTGCTAATTAAGCTCACTGAAGCATGTTGTATTAGTTTGGAGGCTTATGGGAGCGAGGTGTTGGTTTTGGTTATTTGCATCTGCCTTTGCAATGCACTTACTCTCTGCTCTGTTGATTTGCTTGCCAGGCTCATGCCCCTCTTCAAAATGCTAATTAAATGGCTGCTTTATTGGATTCTTCCATCTCCAGATTGCCCTATATTGCCGTATTCTTCACGGCTTCTTTACAGCTTTCGTATCATAGACAATATTCTCTGTAGTTTGTTTTTTATAATATATTGAAGAAGCTACAGTATGGTGTATCCCTGATAACCATCCAAGGCATCACTAGTGTAAAGATGACTGACCTGTAAAGGTTTTGAACTGTGCCAGTTTGCCCCTGGTACTAGGTTTTGAGATCTAAGCTTCTACCATCTGTCAGTGTGTTACATTAATTTGTCTACTTGCTGAGAAAAATAACTCAGTGGGGTAGAGCTCTGCAAGAGATTTTTATATGAAGAGAAGTTGGCGGCGAGGGTTCTGCTTCCTCTTTCCTGTGTGTGCAAAAGAGGAGATGCACTTGACAAATTTCTAGAACATCTGTGTAACCATCAGAAGCAGACATGAAATGAGAAATGCAGAATTATTTAAACCATCTTGCCTGGTGAACATTCTGTACCGCAGATTGGTTTATTTCCTCCTAAACCAGGAGGTTATGTGAATATTACAGAAGTAAATTTATTTTGAGTCTGTACTGTTAAAAGTTTCCTTTCATTGTACTCTTAATACCTGCATTGTAGGAAAATTTATATTGCCTATATGAGAAAACCTTGTTCTTTCTACTTCCTGAAGTAGTAATTATTAAGAAATTAGCATCTCATGTGAGATGCCCAGCTTGCAAAATTACATATATTTGAAGATGTTAACCAAGTATGCAGAGGACTTTTGCTGCTGCTTTTCTTGGAGATGAATTCCACACACGAAAGGTGGGTTACATGTGCTCCATTATTTACAGTTTTTTCTTTTTGTTATTTTTATTTTGGACTCCCATCAAATTTGAGGTGCTGGTGTTTCTTCACTGTTGGAAGATATTCTTGCATTTTGAAATTTCATTGAAAATGCTCATCTGTATGTTGAATTTCAGCAAAGAAGAAAGGGAAAAAAAAATGTTTGGTGGCAATTTTCATTTTCAGCCAACTCTAATTTAAGACCATCATTAAATTGTGTTGGAGGGGTAACCGTTGATCCTTCATATTGCTTTGCTAGACATATATCTGCTTTATTCTTTGACTGTGGCACTCTTCAGTGCACACATCATCCCTTGTTGCAGTGTATAGCATAGCATGCACAGTAAATTAAAACTCACCTGGTGAAGGAGCACGGACAGAGTATCTGTCCTGTTTTTTTTTTCCCTTCAGAACATTTCTTGCTTTGTTCCTGGCGTCCCTTTTGCCCAGGGGGATGTTCCTCCAGATAGTTCCAGATCAAAATTTATTTGATTCAAAAGGTTCTTCACCAGCCTGGATTCTGAAGAACAGGGTCAGCTGCTCTTTGAAGGGAGCTTAGGTCAGCTTTCCTTGCCTTGGTTCTCCTTGTGAGTGATACCATGCTTTGACCAACCATCCCAGCTTCATTTCTACTCTGTGCGCAGGTACTCCAGCACAACTTTCTGAAGATAGAATTTGACTTCTCAATTGGATTCAGTTGAGGTAGAAAATTGTACTTTACTGATTTATTCTTTTATTGCTTTTGGTAATGTTAATTACACATATTTTTGCTTTACTTAAAACTTGATTAAGCTTGGTAGGAGAGTTGGAAGGGAAGGGATGAGTTTTGGTATCAGTCAATCAAATTATTGACTAACACACACTATAGCCTAGAACTGAAAAAATAGGCTTTTGATTTTTATTAAACAAAACATTACACAGGGCAGGACAAAATATTAAAACTTTGAAGTTTTTACAGACAAAATCAGCACAGGGACAAAAATTGAGGATGTCTCCTCAGTTGCTCATACTTCAGGTTGTCTGTGTGTTGTGTTAAATGCTTGACAACAAGAGTGTAATGGCCAGGTTTTTCATGGTTTTTCAGAATACGACTGATGCCTCTCCAAATCTATGTAGGCTGTTGATAGACATGACTAGATATTAATTCTGCTGGGCCATTTTCCATATCTACAAAATCTTTCCTTCCCTGGCTTTTTTGATCCTTAGAACTAGAGTCATTGTCCCTCACCGTTTCTAGAGAGGTTCTTCGTCAAGTTGCAACTGTTGGGTAATTTGGAAAGTGTAGGAAATTGCCTAGGACAGCTAGGAAATCCTGGAGTCTTTGGAAGTGTCAAGTGCTTTCTTTCAGATTTTGGATACCACTGCTTCCTACATAGTGTCCAGTTATGCTGTGGTTTTCCTGATGGTATGCTTTCGGCCAGACTGGCATTACAATATTCACAAGACAGTGTAATTCCTCTTCAAGTTCCTTGGCTTACTGGAAAAATGGACCCCTATGTCTTTGTGCTGTAGCAAAGATGAAGCTGATCAGCCTATCTGGTTGTCTGACCCTGAGGGGGTGTGTGGCTGTGTCCTGAGTCTTTGGGGTGTGAAGAGGAATATCCTTTGGCACTTCTGAGTTGAAGAGTTTGCTTTTGCACCAGTTCCTGTGAGGGTCTGTGGGACTTTTGGAGTTCTGTCCCCAAAGGTGTGTCAAGATGGGGTGTATGGAAAGAGCAGATGGGAGGCTTGCTGTGTTCTCCTTTCATCCTAAATGCATTGTTGTCTGTTTGTACCGGTTTTGTATTTTTCATGATTGTTGAGAAATTTGTATTTCTTAACATCTCTGTGGTTTTTTTAACATATCATTGATTGTATTCCTCCCATGATAAAGGAATTAATTTCTACTTTACTGAGAAAATCACTAAATGGAATTAAAAAATGGGGGTGAGGAAGATTGATAACAACTTAGAACAAGAGTATGTAAAAATAAAATTTTTATTACATAAATTTTGTATTGAATTTTATTTTAGCAATAAAAAGCAAATTCAGCAGTTTGACAATTTCAGCAAATTCCATGTGTTTTCTTTTCGTAGGGCTGGACTCATCACTGAGACATATTGAACAGAAAACAAAGATATGCTTTGGTGTTTCTGTAAAAAACCAAGATAAACCTGGAAAGCATAATGAGACTCCTTACAAATATCTATGTCTTTGCTTGTGTCTTTACATTCACGCTATGGAATAATATCCAGCCAACTGCAGAAAATGAATTTATTGCAAATTATTCAAGCAGTTTGCTAAATAGTATTCCAAAAAACATTCCAGTCCATACTCACATATTAGATTTATCACATAATAGGATCTCTGGACTTAGTATCTCAGAATTCATTTATCTTTCTGACCTTCAAGTATTAAATCTTTCTCATAATCTAATTATGGAGCTTGATTTTAGTGTCTTCGTTTTTAATGAAGATTTAGAATACTTAGATTTATCACATAATAACATTTTGAAAGTTTACTGTCAAAATCTCGCATATCTTAGTCATTTAGATCTTTCCTTCAATAAGTTTACTGCCCTGCCCATCTGTCAGGAATTTGGGAACATGTTTCGTTTGGAGTACCTGGGATTAAGTGGCACGCAGATACGAAGGTCAGACTTCAGGTATATCATGCATTTGGAGCTGCATACTGTCTTCCTAACCTTAGAAGACTTTTCTCTGTATGAGCCTCAGAGTTTGACAGCCTTGAATACAAGGAGCCTCCACATTGTTTTTGCAGCCACTCAAAACTTCAGTTTTTCCATCTTGTATGATGGAATGAGCACTTCAGAAAACTTAAAAATAATTAATTTAATATATACTTTGAGCTACAAAGATTTTCCCTTTCCTACTTTAACACTTCTGAAGAAAATCAAGACAACAACTCTTATGCTTGACACCGTGGACTTACAATGGGCTATCATTTTGCAAATTTTCCTGCTTATTTGGTATTCACCTGTGGAGCATTTGACTGTGAGAAATTTGACTTTTCGAGGACCACTAGGGGAGCTGAATGAATATGAATTTCTACCTTTGTTAAGCTCTCTGGAACAATTAATCTCTTTGGGTGGCTCCATGAAAGTGCTAACTTTGGAGCACGTTCGTAATAAGGTTTATTATTTCAACCAGGAGATTCTATACAGACAGTTTGCAGAGATGAATATTGCCAGTTTGACGATATACGATGCATGTATGCCACACATGCTTTGCCCCAATAGAACAAGTTCATTTCAGTATTTGAATTTTTCTCACAATGCCCTGACGGATGAATTGTTCCAGAATTGTGGCACTCTGACAGATCTGAAATTACTTATTTTGCAGAGGAATAAATTTGAGAGCCTTCCCAAGGTAAGCTTCATGACCAGCCATATGAAATCACTGAAATACCTCGACATCAGCAGCAACTTGCTGCGTCACGATGCAGCTGACGTGCAGTGCCAATGGGCTGAGTCTCTGACGGAGTTGGACCTGTCCTCAAATCAGTTGACGGACGCTGTGTTTGAGTGCTTGCCAGTCAACGTCAAAAAGCTCAGTCTCCAAAACAATCAGATCACCAGTGTCCCCACGGGGATGGCTGAGCTGAAATCCTTGACGGAGCTGAACCTGGCATTGAACAGGCTGGCTGACCTGCCGGGGTGCGGTGGCTTCACGTCCCTGGAATTCCTGAACGTAGAGATGAATTTGGTCCTCACACCATCTGCTGGCTTCTTCCAGAGCTGCCCAAGGGTCAGGGAGCTACAAGCCGGGCACAACCCGTTCAAGTGTTCCTGTGAGCTGCAAGACTTTGTCCGTCTGGAGAAGCAGTCTGGGGGGAAGCTGTTCGACTGGCCAGCAGCGTACATGTGCGAGTACCCAGAAGACTTGCGAGGAATGCATCTGAAGGACTTCCACCTGAGTGAACTGGCTTGCAACACGATGCTCTTGCTTGTGACAGCTCTGCTGCTGACACTGGTGCTGGTGGCTGTCGTGGCCTTTCTGTGCATCTACCTGGATGTGCCGTGGTACGTGCGCATGACGTGGCAGTGGACGCAGACGAAGCGTAGAGCTTGGCACAACAACCCTGAAGAGCGGGAGACCGTTCTGCAGTTTCACGCGTTCATTTCCTACAGTGAGCGCGACTCATTGTGGGTGAAGAACGAGCTGATCCCGAACCTGGAGAAGGGCGAGGGCTGTGTACAGCTGTGCCAGCACGAGAGGAACTTTATCCCCGGCAAGAGCATTGTGGAGAACATCATTATGTGCATTGAGAAGAGCTACAAGTCGATCTTTGTGTTGTCTCCCAACTTTGTGCAGAGCGAGTGGTGCCACTATGAGCTGTACTTTGCCCATCACAAATTATTCAGTGAGAATTCCAACAGCTTAATTCTGATTCTGCTGGAGCCGATCCCTCCGTGTATCATCCCTGCCAGGTATCACAAGCTGAAGGCTCTCATGGCAAAGCGAACCTACCTGGAGTGGCCGAAGGAGAGGAGCAAGCGTGCCCTTTTCTGGGCTAACCTGAGGGCAGCTATTAGCATTAACTTGCCAATATACTCTGAAGCAAATGAGGAGCAGAGTGATGTTACATCTACTAGTAGTCTAAGTCAGTATGTGAATAACTGACTTGATTGTCTTGCCTTAAATTGTGTTAATACATTTTATATAGTTTTTTATAGTATTCCTAGTTTGTAGCAAAGTGTAACTGTGATGCACACAGAAATGGCTATTGCTTATTCTAGTTGTGAAAGTAGTCAGAAGTCATCTGCAGTTGCCCATTGTTTTTTTTTTTAAGGAAGGAGAAACTTTCATAGAGATTGCACTTATTTTTGTAGGCTTGGGTTGCATTTATTTTGGGCTTTTCCTATTGAAAGCCGTATTTGAAAGTGACAAAAATAGTGGTCGGTTCAATGTCATCAGGACTGTCCAGGCACGCATTTAATCTTGGTTCTGACATGGATATTGTGGGGTTAGGGTGGTAGGGATCTGCTTCCTTGGGTTTAACTAAATAAGAGAAAGAAGAAGAAAATTCTTTTTTTAAATTCTTTCCTGTTCGTTGGTGTACCAGATGTCCAGGGTGCAGTATCCCTTCAGCCTGGTCACCCTTCCTGGATGTCTTTCTCTTCGTCACAGACAGACACTTTCCTGGGTAGGAGATGAAAGTTCAAGCCATTGATCCCTGTTTAATATTCTTCTTCCTTTGCTGTGCTAAACCCTCCCACTTGCCTAGATTTACCTACCAAGTCATGATTTCATAGAATTCACTTTTTGTTGTTTTCAAAATAATAGTTAATACCTGAATTTATTATTTTTATAATATTACAATATTGCTGCTTTCTGCTATGATTATATAAAGTTTTAGTGAGTTACTTGTTTTTCATGATTTCTAAAATGTAGAAGCTTGATGTTTGGAGGTGAATCCCCATTTGTCTCTAGACTTTCACTGAACTTTGTTACCTTCCCCTTTTAATCAGCAGGTGCTGAGGGTCATCGTGCAGGTGAAGGAGGAGTACTTTTCTTTGGGATACAACTACTCTGTTAAAAACAAACTGATTAATGGTATTTGTTGGTAGGAGACATCTAATAATTTGCTGTGCTTGGATTTAGTTTGACAGTCTAATAAACCTCTCATTTTGTATCTGTTATTAAGTTTCCTGGTGTCATTTCAGTGGTGATGAGCGTTCTGTAATTGTACTGATGGCTTAATGGAAATGCAAAGCCCTCTGATCACAACCGTGAGCAACATGTGAGGTGAGCAAGCCTGTAAGAGGATGTGATCCTTAACACTCACCGAGGTGCCTGACTGAGCACCTGTTGTGCGTATGTTGTGGCAGCTAGATGAAGCAGTGGACGGTAAGTGATGGGAGAGCTTCTCCGTGCCTGGAGGTGCTGAGATGCTGCTGTGCACCTACCTACCAGTTCAGGTTAACTGGGTGTTGCAGTAGGACGCTAGATGCCTGGCTCTCAATGGAGAGCTTTGGAAAGAAGGGCTAAACATCTCTAATAAGTCTTAATTTCAAACAAAGGTAAGTTGGCTACTGACTTCTGTGATAACACATAATTGAGATCTTGCCCTTCCCAAAGGCAGGACCAAGCTTTCTCTGTGGACCTTAAGAAGGGCTGCTAAACCCTCAGTACTCAGTGGGAGCTGGTGGATGCAGCATGCTTGAAAAGCAGGTTAGTTATGATGAGGGGAGATGTTCAAAGACACAGAGGAGCTTAATGCTCTGCAGGAGTCTGAGTCAGGAAGGCTGTACCCTACCCTGAGAATGGCTTGTGCTTCATGGCAACCATCACGGCGGCCAGGGGCACTGGGCACCATGGGGCGCTGCCGGAAGTGCATCCAAACCTCCTGTGCCAGCCAGCGACAGCAGGCTGCGAGACGCCTTCCACAGAAGGTGTGATGTTAAACCAGGGCTGCAGAATGCACCGCTGGAGCTGCAGTGTTTCCTTCTTAACAGGTTTTTCCCAACTGTACAGCATCCCTCTGGGTGCAGGTTCTTTCCTTCCCCCGTAACAGCGCTGTCTGCTCTTCGGCAGCTGCCTGGCTAAACTTCAGCAGCTTCTCTATTCCAGCTACAGCCTGAGTTACATCTGTTGATATTTTAAGGCTTGTGTGCTATACAGCTCTCGGGTATGTAAGGAACTGGTTGCAGAGGCCAGTGCACATGAAGCTGGTCAGGAGGTTTGGAGCCTTTACTTCTCCAGCAGAGAATGCTGCCAGAAAACCTGTGCCCCTCCTCCCTGGAAGACTTCTCTCCCTCTCAAGTGTTCCACTCTAAGGACTTTATTAGCATTCACACATGGTGGTAACGTTTCAATGGGCACATATTCTGTCCTGTTTACCAGAAGAGAGAAGAGGAAGTAAAATTTCGCAAATCAGGCTTTCCGGTCTCCATAAATGTAATGCATCAGCAAACTGGGGTTGATGTCCTAACTAACGTACAGGGTCTGGGCCATGGAAAAGCCCCTCACCTTTAGGACTGTTCTATACCTAAGTTGTAGACAGGTGTGAAAGGAATAATTTCTCACGTCTACTACATATATTGGTTTAGGATATTAACCCTGTCATACTCCTTCGTACTCTGTCCTTCCTACCTCACAAATCTGTCAGGCACATGCCAGGTATTTCAGTTCTTTACATACTGTACCGAACACTGCAGCTGCTTGAAATGCAATTCTGAGTTCCTCTGATAAAGCAGATTCGGTTTGTTGGTGGTTTGTTGTTGTTGTTTTTTTTTTTTAAAGTTAGCATTTGGCAGTGCTTGTCATCACTTCTCTGCTGGAACTTCCATTTTCTTCTTCCCTGAAACTCTGTTTCTGTTCAGAGGGTACATAAAGGATCAATTATATTTTGGTTTGGTCAAATGTGGCAAATATTTTCTTCACTGTTTTTTTTATGAGGCAATATGCTGTTGAAGATTTCTTTCAAAAAAAAGTGTTCATAGAACGGCTTCTTGGGAAGACGTTTGCAAGACTTAACAGGACATGAGTATCTCCTTGAACTCTCGAAATACTGTCGTACTAACGTCTGTATTTACAAAAATGATGTCAGGCACTGCTCTCACTGAGCTCACAGGCCTGGCAGCACACATGGAAGCAACATGGTGCACTGACTTTGTTAGCCTTCAGCCAGGCCAGAGTTTTAATCATAGAGGGTATGTTAGAAGTGTTTTTATGGCTAAAAACAGCAGTAAAGGCACAAAGTTTTGAAATCTTGAGCAGATTTCGGTGCATGACAGGATCTCAGTCAGTGAGAGAAGGCAAGACAGAGGGAACAGCTTCAAATTGCTTCTCAGAAAGGGTGGTCGGGCATTGGAACGGGTTGCCCAGGGAGGTGGTGGAGTCACCGTCCCTGCGGGTGTTTAAGGAAAGGTTGGATGTGATACTGAAGGACATGGTTTACTGGTTAATAGGTGGTGGGGGGATGGTTGGACTAGATGATCCTTGAGGTCTCTTCCAACCTTAATGTTTCTATGGTTCTATGATTTCTTAACTGTGAGAAAAGATGTATTTTCTTAAATTAGTCTATTGAGCTTAAATTTTGCCTTTTTCTCAACCTAAGGGTGACATCCAGTGGCCGATTAATTTATCGCTATTTCCTGAAGATGATGGCTCATGCTAGAACGCACACCACGCATTTTCCCTCAGGAAAGTGAAACAACAGATCGCATCGGCCCAGCACCTGCGGGAGCCTCTTGCAGGTCGGGACGAGCCCTTCGTCGTGGCAGCTCCCGCTCTGGGACCGTGGCTGTGCCTCCGTCCCCCAAAGCCAGCCGTGGAGCGCTGTGGAGCATGGATACCGACCGCCTCACTAACAAATGAACCTTAGAGATCAACAGCATGATGTGAGCGCTCACTCTTGCTTTGCAATGAGCGATCCTTATTTTCAAGCAGGATGCCAAAAAATACAAGCTGGTCATTTTCTCACGTTCTGTTTCCTGCTTGTGGGGTTTTATTTTTATGCTTCATTTCTACTGTTCCTGCTTTCCCTTCTGTAGGTCACCACGGCATAGAGCAGGTGCTCACCAGGCTGATCTGCTGGGTCCCAGGCAGCAGAACACCAACATCCCGCTGCAGTTACCTCAGCAGACGTGGGGAGTGTTAAGAGATGCACAGTGAATTCATCTGGGCTCACCCCTTTTAGGCATCTGAGAAGGTGTGAAGAAATAAAAACCACTCTTCGTCAGTTCGACACATCGTCGTGTCTCAGCAAAGCCTGCGGGTGTGCCCCGGGGACGAGCGGGATTCGTGCGCGTAGATGTGCTGGCAGCCTGTGCCTGCACTGTCTGCTCCGGCCCGGGAAAGAGCACCACTACAGGAGCAGGCCCAGACAGACATTTTGCGAGCGATAAAAACGGCAAACTCACGTGTTTGGTGCTCCAGACCCACCAATGGACTAATTAAATGCCCTTATTAGAAGCGAGTAAACTATTTTTATGTTTGCCACTGAGTGCACTGCTGGGCAGAGCTCCACAGCGCAGGAACTGGAAGCAGTGCGGGTGCCTGCGGGCAGCACGTGCAACCCCTCATGCTCCTGCCCTGCCCACTCCTGCCCCGGGTCGTGTGCGGGCAGGTACCGGTGGGAGGGGTGCGTGGGTGCTGCAGGACCACCCGAAAACCCTGGGGCTCCCGCACGGTGCCGGGAGCCTGCAGGGACGCCCGGGTGTACCCCTGACTGTTGTACCTGTGCCGTCGCTCTTCGCCATGCAGTGTATGACGACATGACCACAAACAATATTCCGAGGGTTTTATTAACAAGTATGATACATATGCATCGCATACTAAATATATAGTATGGGGACTGTACAGTACAAATTTATGTTCACAGCTTGACATGACAAAATGTCATTACTGAATTCCCGTTGGACTAACCAAAGTAGAAACAGTGAAAGTACATTAAACATTCACATCTTTAGTAAGAAAAGATTACCAAAATGTCTCCATATTTGCAAGTTATAGTAATGCACGCTAGAAACCTTTAATTACCCAGTTTTATTAGCTTATAAAATATATTACATTTTATTAAAAAATTTCTGCATAGTTTATACACGTATTAAAGTAAATATAACATCCCTGCTGTATTTGCAGGTGAGAGATGCTAAGCAGAAAGATTATTTTGACCCTCTAACATTTAAAGTACTTTAAAAAAAAGTGCTAATATCTGTAAAATATAATGAAAACTGGTGTAGCCCTCTTAAGATATGTAACATGCTTCGTAGTTTTTTTATAGAAACGATTTGTATTCATCTACATGTTGCCAACCTGGACAGAGACAACAACATATTTGGACAAGATGTGGCGTTCGAGCCGTCACTGCAGAATGGCTGCGGATATTTAAATAACCCCACCCAGAGTAATACCTGATTAGGTTTTCGCGATTGTCTTAGAAACTAGCAATTTATTATAATCAAATGGCTTAAACAGGCACATTTTAGTAAAACGGTATCACCTGTGACACACTGCACAGTGCAATACCGCTAGGGAAAAAGGTCCGTTTTTTAAATATACGCATCCTGCAGGATTAGGGTTTCCTATCTCTATATCTGAACTGGCTTCTCTTTAGGGCAAAGATGGAAGGACTGGCTTTAAAAAGTATTTAGTTGTGTGTATTTAAAAATTACAAGACACCCCTCAAATCAAAGTTTGCTAAAATGAATCAATAAGCCGGTTAAGATGTAAATTCACATTTTCAGCTGAAAGGTGAAAGCGCGTTTGTGACTTTTTCTGATGTTCCACAAAGAGACACCACAAACACAAGTGAAAAATCCTACAAGCAAAGCATTTACATGACATAATCTCAAATATTTATATTTAATATTTAGATTTCTGTTGTCCCAAATCACAAGGCACATGGATAAAGGTATTTTAAAGTTCTGTTGAATCTCCACTGTATTTGTCCCCCACCATTAGCAGAAATATTTTCAGGAAAAAGGTACATAGGCTAATAACCTAGATTAGATTCCCGAAGTAACTCTTAATTGGAAAGAAGTTCTTTCAGGGTACTTGATTTTAGATTTTTAACTTAAAAAAAGAGAAAGAAAATATAAAAGAAAGCATTTTGTGAAAGCCTTAAAAGAGAAACAAGAGCATTGGAGAGAAATGTTCCTTAAACATGGCAAATTTTATGCATTTGTAATTGTTAAACTAAAAATGGGACTAGTTGCCATTAAGCTGCTTATTTTTATAGGTTCTCATCTGCTTTTTTCCCTAGAGGAGAATATTGTTTTCATCCCAGGATACTAAATGTCTGTAGCCATGGCTGATGCGACCAGGGCCCCTCCCAGCCCCTCAGGCAGCGCTGCATCCACGTTTGTGGGACTGCCACCAAAACCTGGAGCCTAACCAAGGGGGCCAGTTCTGCTACCACTGACAACAAAAGTACCCAACAAAACCCCCCATTCTACAACAGCTGCTCGGTAATATCCTCCTCCTCCCCGCAAGTTCCTCAACGTCAGTAACTACCTGGCCTAGCAAAAACAGACCGATTCATCTCCCAGGTTTTTCAGCTCCCCGATAACGGATGAGGGCTGGCTACAGGAAGATCGGTCTGGCCTAACTCCCCTCAGGCCGAGTGAAGCGCTGAGGGTGTGTGGTGCTGGAACAGAGCGGACACATTTTCCTCACAAAAGCTTTGCAGCGATGCTCCCAGCCCCGCTTTGCGAATGCCCGTTCTCCCCTACGCACAGTCAGGGCTCTACCGCTTCCACAACACTGCCGGTTCCGCGTTCCCACGTGTGAGATTCGTTCACGAACCGCAGCAGTACTTCCCATTTCACGGCAGTCGCTGCAGGAGCGCTTTTCTCCAGCAGCACAGACCCTCTCCTTCTCTAATTGCATGGGCACGTGGGTGCCAGCAGGACAGCTGGCCAGCTCCTGTCGCCGAGGGAAGGCTCTTTGCGCTCAGACTCTTGCCTCTGCAAGGTTCGGTTTGCCGTTGGGCTCCACAGCACGCAGCAGCACAGCCGACCTGCTCCCTGACCGCATGCACACCCACCCACAGGTGGACTCTCCACCTGCCTCCTCCTGCAGAGTTTTATGAAGCTCCTCCTCCCCTCACCCCTGTTTTCCAGTGGGTTTTTTCAAGAGAAATGCAGCTCTGACTCCGGTATGTTTAATTTGCAGGGAATGGTGTTTACCTTACGTAGGGGAAAGAAGAAAAACGCACTGACGCGTGACAGCCTGGAGAAATACATCCTGTTCCCGTGCAGTGCCACAACTAATAAAGGCAGAAACCTTCCTTTCAGCGGGCTGCCACAGACAGGAACATTTCTAGGGTCAGCTGCAGGTTGCTTGAATTGAGTTTATTTTATCTACTGAGCTGTGTTTGCTAACCGACATGGGAGTTACGACGCGCCCATGTGGTATTTTAATGCAATAGCCATGTCCACAGGAGAGCTCTGTCTACCCACTCTTGAGAGACGACCAGAGTCACAAATCACTTACCAAACGGATGATTTGGTACACATTTTTATCATACATGACTCAATTTACCATCAGAAGCGCTTCGTATCTGATGTCATCTTCTCATAAAAATACCGCGGATTAGTAATTTTAAATACTGTAGTGCTTTAAAGTGGCACTCACTTGCAACAATACACTTTGGAGCATTTCTGACGTGATGATTGCTGTTTTCTGAGGTACAGCAAGGAGAAAAAAATTATTTAGAGGAAATGTAGGGGGTGATCGCAGAGAGATAGTCCAGATCCCTGAAGTGAGGTGTGGAAGGTTTCTATGAGCATCGTTTAATGCCATGTCACAGGAGAGTACTGTGTGTGTTCCATTCATACACTTGCACAGAAACCAGACATACAGTGTCACGCAAGGTCTTCATTTAACAAATCCACCAGGGCATTATGCAATAAAGACAAGGATGTATACTGCACTGTAACACAGAAGGCAGATGACACTGGTTCAGATGCAGAGTATTATGTAAGGACCGATTCCTGTCAATTTTTCTTCTTGACTGGGGTAAACGATACTATTACTTAATCTTTCTGTAAAGTAATTGTATTACTTAGGTTTATTTCTACAGTGTTATTCACTGTTTGGGCAGAGGGGATTTCTAAATTGAGTGTCTTTCTAAAACTGCTGCACTAACCATATTGCAGAAATCAACGTGGCTGGGAAGAGTCCGTTCATCGCATTGTGGAGCACAAAATGAGAGCGCAGCCCTTACAGGGCACATGAATAAAAGTCTCTGGCAAGGACTAGCATTTTGGGTATTCCATAACATTTACTACTTTATCAGTATATGCTGGGTTGATTATATGAAGAAACCAACAAAAGCTGTTAGTTTACAAATTCCCTTATTCACAATGGATACATTAAACATACTGTCTGCAGAAAGGGTTTGCTTAGCATCCCCCAGGAGGAAAAAAAAAGTGTTCACATTCTTTAGGTCTGACCCGTGGCAAGGACATAGAACGGTTAGATAACATCTGTTACTGACCATATGTAAGCTTTTAATGGTATAAACTCAGAGATTCAGACCAGCTGAATCCAAATTAAAATGCATGTGTAAAATAAAAAAAAAGGTGTGACAGGAGTCAGGGACAGAAGACATTCAGACTAGCATGTGGCGTTTTCTGTGAAGGGCAAGGTGGTCCGAACGTGAAAAGCTACGGTCACAGTCTGGGCACTGAAAAGGTTTGATTCCTGTATGCTTGCGGAAATGCCGTGTTAGTTCATCAGAACGAGCAAACTTCCACGTGCATCCCTCCCAAGTGCATTTGTATGGTTTTTCACCTGGAAAAAGAAACACAGAAGTGGGGATTTAAGACACAGACGCCTCAGTTAAATATTTGACAGATTTATCCTCTTGCCTTGTCAAATTTTAGCAAGTACTTCAATGGTTCCTCAAAAAAGCCTCCAAACAGCACTGGGCTGCAGAGTACTTGGCAGTGGAAACTGTGTAGTCGAAGTTAACAGATCAAAAATTTGTTTCCTGCCACAACTTATTTTCTCATTGTCTCTCTGTTCCTTCCTCTGCCATATTAGCACTTGTTTTGTCTCATCAAGCGCAGAAGTGTGAAGGTTTAAGCATTTGTTCAGGTATTTTCACCACCAGGACCTCATATTCAAGATGAGTTGGGGGAAAGGACTGGTGCTACCATTCAGCACAACAGGCAGAAACCTTGGAAGTTACTGCAGTGTAAATAACTCTCAGAGTCACTGTAGTATAAATAACTGGCACCGCTGTTACGAGTAGCTCAACTTAAAATCTCTCTCGATCATTACTTTCTAATATGTGATTCTCCTGCTTCTTACCACCATTGTGCTGCCAACTGGGCTCCATTTTACCTAGAAGTGTCCCCTATCTTTGCAAAAACCACGGACGTATATATATTCATGCAGCAGGCCACGATGAACAGAGATGGGGATATGTTTATTGGAACACTCGCTCAGAAAAGAGCACTATTGGACCAGGAGTTAGCATGTCCACATGAAGCAGATGCGTGCGTGTTTAGCACACAGTGCACACTTCTGCAAATGGGCTACTCCCATGGAAGTCTCAGTCAAATTTAACAGTGATGTAAGAGGTGAGGTAGTGCAATTTGAACTGATTTGGTGTTTACAGGGTGTACAGAATGAGTAATCTGCAAGCAACTGGACAGAAAATGAGCAAAGAGCCAGTGAATGTAAAGCATACCAGTACACACCGTGACCCTGCTTTGGCTTCCAGTCTCTTGTGGGTTTTTCCTGCTGTCTTTTGCTCAGCCTATAATTATACTCAGAACAATGCCAGATCTAACTCCTGTCACTTTGTTATTTACACCTCTGGTCACCGGGCCATTAGCACAAACTAAAAGCTTAGTCTATTATTTTACCATAGGCCTGATGAAAGAAAAGCACAGCGATGCTCAAACCTGTGTGGGTTCTTCTGTGAGCTTTCAGATGGGAGCTTTTAGTGTAGACTTTGTTGCAGCCTTCATAATCACATCGATGTATTCTGCGTTTTCTTTGTGTGTCCGGAGATTCCACAGGTAAAGGTCTCTTTCCTGGCTGAACTATAACTGAAGGGTGATTCCTGCAAAGTCAAACTGAATGTTAAAAATGAAAAACATTTAGCACAGCAAACCTCAGCTAGTACGAGTCGTGACAGGGCCCTTTATTCACCACCACGCTGTCTCTTGGCAGAAAGAACAACATTACATGCACATCGAAAAATTCAAGAGGGTTTAGCAAATTTTGTGTACTCCAGCAGTAATATTTTTAAATGTTTGCTCACTTTGTGGCACAAGGTGCCATTTTTACTACTCCCTAGCTTTTTTTAAAACTTACAAATGAACCCCCTCCTTGAAATTCCTGCTTTTCAGTCAAACCCAGGTTTTTCAAAACTCTGAGTTCATAGTGAACTTTTCTTGTATTTGTTCACAATTTTTCTTCCTTCAAATGTAACTAATTTGCTTGCAATTGGAAACAGCTATTCCATATTATTAAAGAAACTGTATCTTTAGGGTTTCAAAGCAGAACTCAAATCTTGATTGTTCCAGCCACTCCTTTAGACAGTAATTAAGAATTTCCTGTTTGGTGCTGGCAGAAGGGTGCGGCCTCCCTAAATCACTGACATCAGTTCCTAAAAGCAGAGTTTAGCCCATGTGGCACACCCACAGGATGTCTGAAGTTGTCCCTCCACCTTCATAAACATCAGTTTTGGCTTTTGAAGCCCACAGGTACAGTGCAGGTAAGACATGTACTAGCGACATATGGACTTCTGTAACAAACACACACATAAACATTCGCGCACATGAAAACACACTGAGCATCTTAAAAGGTGTCACTGACTGTGGGTATTTAGGTTTGAACAACACCCCTACTGTAGAATTGGGGACAACCTTGAGTCTTTCTTCCAGGTCAATGTTAGAAAACAAAATAAGTGTGTTCATCAAAAAGGTAATTGGCATTACATATTACAACCTCACATATGAAGTTGCATTTTTCAGCCTATTAGCAGATCTGTATCATTGCTTTTACTGTATTTTTAACTTTTAACTGAAACATAGTGTGCATATAATGTGCAGTTATTAGCATTCCCTGAGGCAAGACCAGCTCCTCCATGTGACAGAAGTAAGCTTTCTAGAACTTCTGTCTTTTCCCCGTTACTGTATTTCACATTTCTTTACTCTTTGAATTGCTTTATAACACTAGGTTATATTAGTTACTTAAACCAACTTCCTTTAGCGCTTAATTTTCAAAACACTGAATAACTACTTCTCTCAGTAAAATAAAGGGCATGTGTTAAAGACAGAAAATCTTGTGTGTGGTTTGACAAGCAAAAAAAATTGTTACTTTTCACAGCAGCAGGATGGGAATTACCGATGCGGGAAAAGTTTAATTCTGTTGCTAATTCTTTTATTAGAATTACAAAATTGAAATTGGGAGCCAAATTCTCTTTCTTGGGTGTTCATGTGACTGTTGAGTGATGTACTCTTCAAGTACACATCAAATCTACCTAAAAATATTGTAATGGCAAGAAATCTCAGGTGGTGATGCTAGACACAGATGTACATACTCTTTAACGAGACAGGCAGGCTTTTAGCTTCCAAAGAAATGCTTCTCTAAAGCAATGCTGTTTTAACGCTGTTGCATGCTACTCTTTTTGGAGAAGCTCTGGCTTAGGACAGCAAGCAAGCTTGGTTTAAAACCCTGTGTGTGGAAGGACATGGTAGCACCTGGAAAAAGGGAGAAAAAGGACATTGGCTGAAGCTGTGAGACAACCATCACACTATTTGTGATGGTTTTCAATCTAAAAGCATATAAAAGAAGCACTGAGAATTTGCCTCTGTCTCATTTTCCCTTTGTAGAGGAAAGGAGGCTGGCAGGAGTACAGAATGTTATCAATAATCACACAGGGTGTGGCAGTTTTAAAAAATGGTTAAGGCGGTGTCAAAAATCCGAGGTAAATATTAAGTAAGTGCCAATAATAAAAGCACAGCCCTTTCTTTCATTCCCTCTTACACAACCAGATACAAATTCACGAACGTTTAACCATTCAAGTGTCATTCTTTAATAGATAAGACTATCTTCCAAAAATCATGTTACAATTTCAACAGCTTTTTCCCCTTCTTTATCAACAGACCACAGTATGTTGACAGCATTAATGAAGCTTCTTACATTTGCTCAGAGATTATTACCTCAAGATTGATTTTAGACATAACTGTATATCTATGTCAATTATCAGACATACTAGAAAGTCTAGCAATGCCTACAGAAATGCCACCAACATTATATATATATATCATGTGTATGCCAAAACCTAACACTAAAGCAAAATCAGTCACTGAAAAGTGAGACTGAAGGTTTCCTACGCCCCTTTAATGTAGCTTTTTGTGTCTGAACAGTGCACTTTGGGCAGTTGGAATCTATGAAAAATGATAAAAAAATCATTGCTTAACTGTAGCTCACAATGCAGAGAGAGGCTGATGAAGCTGTGAGACAACAGGAACATTTATGGAGGTCTATGTCTCTCATCTTCTAACTTGTGTGATTTTTTATACGTTTTTTTTTTAAATGACAGAAAGATAAAAATGACCATTTACAAACTTCTAGTTGTGAATGCAGCAGAATGTGAACTTGAAAGGGCTGGCTTCAGGAACGAGCAAGAACTGCAGCTCTACAGGACAGCTAGGAAGCAATTTAAGCCATTACAACGTGAGGACAAGGTCTCCATCAACATAATGCTCTGCATGGGCAAACAGAGAAGATGCTTTGAAAACATGGACTCTTCAAATGCTTTTTGTAATAATGCTACATAGATATTATACCAAATTTTATATTCTTTGCTCAGCGGATGGGTTTCCTGTGGAAACTGGACTCATTGGGAAATAATTAATACATATCCCTCATGCAGGTGACAAGTTTGCAGAAGTCTCAGCCCTGGAGGAAGGGTGTGGTATCAGCCGGGAACAGCACATACTGGTTTGCTCTTGTTAAAGAGGCCTAACAAAGAACAAAAGTAAACCGAACCATTTGACAGTCCTGACCTAACAGAAGTTAGTTCCAAGTACGTACAAACCTGACTCCCTTGTGTGGCAGGTTCATTATGGAAGATAATTAACCACCTAGTAAACATGGATGTTTACTATTTTATTATGTTTATTGTAATAAAACATATAAGGTTATTTTTGAATAAACAGCATATCATTTATAAAAGCTAGCTGGCAACTAGTTAATTGCAAAGAGCCTGCAGCCTAGAAGCTGCATCTAAGCTGGTTAGTCTTGAAAACAAGGAGAGGTGCCCACAAGAAGGCTGTGCAGAATGCAGCTAGCCCTAGAGCTGTGGTGTGCCTTCCAACCTGGGAATGGTCATGAGCAGGAGAAAGAGGCTGCCTTCTGAAGGAAATCCAGAAGACCACCTGTCCCATGCTTTCTCTCTTTCTGAATCACCCCACACTCACATGCTGGTGTTGGGAGTCTGGCTTGGAGCCTTTTTTCACCAGTCTCAGATGTGAGGTCTTGTACAACGGCTCTGAGGGCGACAGTGAGCAGGAAGAAAGGACAGGAATGGATTCTGAGGTCATGTACCATAAGCGCAGCTCAGTTCCCAACTCCAGCTCCTGCCAGAGCCACGCCAGCAGGCTGAATGCCTGCCCAGAGCACTGCCTGCTGAAGGATGAACCAGGCTCTGGGCCACTCCATGATTTCGGTAAGTTGACAGAATTTTCCCTAGGATAACGGGAAACAGAAGTGTGCCCATAGCTTCTCAGGTACTTCCTGAGAAATTTTTATTATTTCCAGTTAAAAGTTTCTGCCCCAGACCTCACTTAGTCTTTCCAGCCCTTGCTCTGCCTTCTGCAAACAGGGCTGTTTTAAACCCATTTAGATCTGTGATCCGCTTCATGCACTGGCCCCAGTAACAGTTGTACCAGCACAATGAGTTGGTACTGGGGTGGAAACAAGTGGCTGGGAGGAGAGTGAGCTTCAGGAACTACTAGAGCTGCCAAAAAACCCACCCACAGAACAACGGCCTCAGGTAAACACGGAATTTCACTGGGTATGTACAAAACTTGTAGGCCTGAGGAGGTTCTTTCCAAGGAGCCATAATTTTTTAAAAGACAAAGACGTCCTCCAAAGAAAAGAAAGTTCCAAGCATCTTTTTAAAGAAAGGTATTTTAGGTGACATAAATACAGAGATCAGTAATCAGATTATGTAAACAGGTATCACTGGCTTATTGGGAGTCCTGTTTTCAGTAAATTGTAGGATTGGGACTAGCATTATTTTAGAAATGCATTACATAAATGGCAGATCTACGTAGCTGTGATGTATAAATATGCATCAACTCCTGTATTGCTAGAGAGGGGGAAAAAGTTGAAATCACATTTTGCACTGGGAGGGAAGGATGTTTTTCTGTATTTTATCACATTCTAAAGCACAGCAACACTCCCTCCCACTCCTCAAAACTGGTAACTACTGCAATTAACTGATTTTCATTCTTCTACTGATTTTGGGACTACTGTTAGCTACTTACTCTTGCAACATTACTTGCTGGGGAGACAATGAGGTCATCATCGGAGGTGATATTTGTTCAGGATAGAAGTCAGTCTTTGATGGTTCGCTCCCTGGCTCTACTTTGATTGCTTTCTTCAGAGTGGGCTTCTCATAAGACTCAATGACAGGCACTGTATGGGGGAGGAGAGGGTAGGAGAGGAAAGGCAACACATCAAAACAAGGGAGTGTTATGGAAATAAAAAAATATGTAAAAATCTGTAAAGTTAAAACAAAATAAATCCCCCAGCTCTGTATTTAGTGCAACAATTTATGCTAAAATACAAAATCTTCCAGTTTCTGTCTCTTTCCTGATGAACTACGATTCACAACAATTCTATTCATTTTCATCAGTCCAACATGTTTATCAGTCTAAATCTCAGTAGATAAACAGCTTTATGCAGGTGTAATTCAGAGCAGAATAGGACCTTGATTAAGTTTGGTAAAATATTTACACAGTAAATTCCATACCTGCATATTTTAGTAGAACAGGAAATGTTCCATTTATTCTCAGGATTAGACAGCATAAAAAACTCTGACAACACCAACCTTGCATGCTACTTGGAGTTTCCATCTCATCTGCAAGAACTGTGGACACCATGATGGGCTGCTGAAGATGGGGAGCATACATAAAAGGAACTGGCTGGACCACAACAGGCTGTAAAACCGGGAGTATTCCAGGGCTTCTCAGTCCGTGGCGTGAAAGAGCAGCAGCCATTACAGGTGGGATTGTTATTGGCATGGAAATAGGCTGTACTCCTGGGGGTGACGGTGTGAACTTACTGAGAGGTGAGCTGGGTGAGGACAGAGGCAATCCAGGTGAAGCTCTCCTGTGCACAGTCTGAAATTTTAGGGGGGAAGGAGAACTTCCAGTTGAAGGTGGTGAGCTCCGTTTGTTCACCGTAAGGTCTACTGGCTCCATCTGGATTCCATTTGATAGTCCTTCGGGGTTTGAGTAGAACTTGTTGTGCAACATACTCGGTGTAGAATAAATGACGCTGTATTTGTTTGGCTTCATTTGGTCCATGTAATTGGACGGGTATGACTGTCAGAAGGAGTGGAAAAAAATAAAATCAAATCATGAATCAACACACACAAAATTACTGCTGAAAACGAAAGGCGGCTAAGAAAACTAAGACAAAATGAAAAAGTTTCAAGAAAGGACTTTAATGTACTTTCTAAATAAAAATGAATTCAATAAAGCCTAAGATTTCACACAAAGGAAGTTATTCAAGTACTGATTCACTAACTGTTTCAGAAGCAATGTAAACCAGATGATGAAAACAAATCCTCAAGGCTTATTCAACTCTTCTTCTTTCTTAAAGAGAGAAGATGTTCCTACACTAAACCACACATTACTTAACTGACCTGGGAGATACATGGTGCTATGCCCAGCATTAAACTGAGGAACATGAAGTCAAGCAAGTGGGGAGTCAAATTGGACTTAGATAGCAAGTAATGAGTCCCTACCAACTGCTTAAGTTATCGGAAAATGATCATCACTAAAGCAAGAAATTATGTACCTGAACCCTACAACCAATAAAAAATACAGAGCTGAACTATATGAGCAACGGCTGAGAAACTCAAGAATGCAAAGAGTAAATTCTAAACACTTTTTTGTTTTTTGAGAAATAAAGCAGCTAAGTAGACAGTCTGATTTGGGAAAACTAATACAAGGATAAATATTTGGTGTGTTGGAAGAATATCCCTGTGGGGGTAGCTAGCAGGTCTCATTACAAGATCATATAAACCCTAAAGCTAAGATTGACCTATGTGACGATCTCCACATTGCAGTGGAAATAGTTTTAGTAAATCAAGAAGTATTGACTTCATTGCAGATTATAGTGTTAATAAACAACTATCCAGATCGATTTTGCATTTAAAAAGTGTTGAAGACTAAGGTTGTTTACTAATAGATAGCTTAAAAGGGAAACCAATGTGATGTTCTAACACAAAAGAATGACATAGAAAATGCAATCCATACAGTTTTTTAGCTGCTAGGCGTTGTAAATGTTGTGAAATAAAATGCTATCTTTGGGTTCTAGGTAAGCAAAGCTTCACATTAATGCTAAGCAGTTTCACACCAATATCAAAAACCTTCTCAATTCTTTGGCACCAGAAAATCTTTGATGTGTGAGATTAAAAAAATGTTCAAAATGGTAGAAAATGAAACAGATTAGAAGTATACAACAACTGTATTTTTATACAATCACGTCCATGACATTTCAGTTATTTTTTTTCTTGGAGTGAAAACTTCTAGCAATACATCTTCTCACTTTCTTACCTCTGTCTTCTCTGTGAGGGACAGTTAGTTGATTTTAAATGTCAACAACTGAAAATGCTTTTGCAAAATGACTTAAATGTATTTTTCTTCTTTTCAGTTATTGTTTGAAACAGTGAGTTTAGAAAATATTAAATTTCCCTGCTGCATTTATAACACTGTGACGAGAAACAACAAAGCTGAGTCACCTATTCCATAAAATACTCGAACAAAGCATCACACAAAAATGGTGATTAATCTTCAAACACTAAATATTACACTAAAACCTCCGAAACTTTATTTATTCTCTTTATGAATATTCTTACAAATTCAATCTATAAAAACATTCATCTTTAACGGTAATTGGTTCCTCAGAATTCTATTCAAAGGCCATTACTGCAAGCAATGCTGGCTACAAGTAGTTCTACAGATTTCTTACCACTGCTGAGCCAAATTATTAGCATTCTAAGTGAGGAAAGTCACTGAATATTGAGAGAGTTTAATATTGAATAGTATTTAACATCTACTAAATCTGATCAAGGTGTGGACATAGGCAAAAATCCAGAATTAAAATGCACAAGAGGTACTGAATACTTCTGTTAAAAGTGTTGTTATTGGTTTACCATACAAAGTCTATTCAGCTTCAACAAACTGTAAATGTTTCCACCACTAAGTATCTGGGCATTCACAGTGCTGCGGGTTTGTCAGGGATGATCACAAGGTCACTACCTACAAACATTTATTTCCTTGCAAGAATACTAGAGAGGAAAAAGACTATGCAATTTAAATCTTAGGGAATGTTTTCAGACAATGAATCTACGAAAGCACGAAGCATCTCCAAGCTGTAACCTTACTATATAAACAGTTATCCTCTTTCAACTCTTCAAGTAACACTCTGTGTGTGTTGAAAAAAAATACCAAACTATTAAAATGTCATGCAGAGAACTGTAAACTGGAAAAGTTAAGTAAAATATATTTAGACAAACGAGAAATACTTTGACAGAATTAGGAAAAAAAAAACATTTTTAAGAGGTGATTATTTTAGGGACTTGGTATTTTACCTCATATGCCGTGCATTATTTTGCATAGAAGGTTTTTGCTGTTGTTATTAAGCTGGCATAGATTTAACAGCTATTTTTTTATGGCAGTTTGGGGAAGCAGAATCATACTGCTAAACTTTCCTTCTTTCTGAGATTTTAATTGCTATGTTTCTATCTGAACTGCAGATAAAACTGTGATAGAAGAATGTGGGGTGACAAATTATCTGTGGGGGAAAAAAGAGTGAAAAAGATGAGAAGGATGCTAGAACAATCAAAAGGAGAGTATCTGCCGCCACCCAGACACTCTGGTGGAAAACACTTTTGTGCCACTATCAATGAAGTGGGGTCGAAAGCCTGTTCTTTTGGAGTTAAGTCAGCCTCAGATCTATTTCCTGGTCCTAAAATTAAGCTTCCTGTATCTTATAGCATAGTAAAGTTTCAATTTGTAGCTCCCTGGAACACATCAATTGCCATTAGGTAGATATGAACCACTGCTTTCAAATTTGGTTAAGTCACTTTCCCCTTCTTTGCTAGGGAAGCGCACAGTACCCCTCAGTGGATATTGGATGGGAGAGTGAGGAAGACTTCACAGTCTCCCTCTGTAGATAGGACACATTAACAATAACAAACAACAAAAGAAAAAAGCCCAGCTCCCACTGTTTGGCTTTCTAATGCCATCAACTGCAAGAACCAAGAGTGTATTTCATAGCCTGCAAAAGTAGTCTTTTCTCACCTGTCCTTGAACTTATGCAAAGCATTCTAGTAGAACAAGGTAAAATCAGATATCATTGCTGTGTTTGTGTAAAATATTTAAGCTGCTACAGTTTCCCTGGCTTTCTACTGTGGGAATTAACAGTGTATGTAGGAGACTGGTCTGACTTTGATTGAAAATAAACCAACAAATTCCCACTTCCCTGTAAATTCTGCTTTCCTAAACATCCCTGTGCAAAATAGCATGGCGCTACAGGAGATCACTATAAAGATGCAGGATTGCATTTCAACATATATTCTCCTTTACAGTCTCCATCTAGCTCTTTTTTGTACTTGGTATCATCACATTCCCTCTTGGCGCCTTACAAAACAATTAATTTACCTTTCCGTGCTGTTTGTCCATAATAAAACCCAGAGCACTGAAGCCACAAAGAAACTGGAAAAACAAATCACAGAATATCACAGAATCACAGAATGTTAGAGGTTGGAAGGGACCTCGAAAGATCATCTAGTCCAACCCCCCTGCCAAGGCAGGGCCACCTAGAGCACATCACTCAGGAACACGTCCAGTCGGGTTTTGAATGTCTCCAGAGAAGGAGACTCCACAACCTCTCTGGGCAGCCTGTTCCAGTGCTCTGTCACCCTCACGGTGAAAAAGTTTTCCCTTACGTTAACCCGGAACCTCCTATGCTCCAGCTTGCACCCGTTGCCCCTTGTCCTATCATTTAATGACATCGAGAAGAGCCTGGCTCCATCTTCCTGACACTCACCCTTAACATATTTATAAACATTGATGAGGTCACCCCTCAGCTTCCTCTTCTCCAAGCTAAAGAGACCCAGCTCTTCTAATATTTTTGAGTCATATCCATGTGACTCGTACAATTAAGTCAATAAACCCAAAAGAAGAATAACCATCCTTTTCCTCTTGACAATCCCTCAAGACTAAGGACTGGCCAAACATGTCACACGCACACCTATCACCACCCAGAAGACTGCTGCTTCCACAGAGGGACATTATCAAGCACTAATCTGATATAATGTGCTAAATTCTGTTATACTGCCACAGTGAAACCCCGTCTTTGTTGTACAGGCAACAGATTATGAAACAATTCACTAAGTCTTTTATAAACTACATAACCCTGTGCATTTCAATTCAAAATTTAGCCAGTCTCTTGGAAAAACACTAACGGGTGAAGAAATAGTTGTAAAATCAGTATCAAGTAAAAGGATGAATGGGATTTAATCTGAATAGTTGCTAACACACAGGAAAGTATTCTCACATGAAATCTGTATTCTAGTACACTACTTCAGACTTCAACCCCTCATGTAGCACACAGCTATCTTCAAAAATGGGTGAAACAAATAGTTTTGGGATTGATGGAAGGGCAGAGAAAAACTGTTTATTTCAGTTCAAAGAAAGATGGTAACACATAAAAAACCAACTACTTCCACTAAACGGTAACTGCTATTTGTCTGAATGTTTAACAACTCCTCACAGCAAGTATTTAGGCAGGACTCAGACGACTTTGTCACTAGTTCACTAAGAACTATCATAAAGTGTGTTCAATAATTCAATTCAGTAAGTAGCATGAGCTGTTGGTAGAGTGACAAAATACTGTGGGTGCAAGCTTCAGTCATCTGAGAAGTATAGTTAATCCTTTCAGCCACACACCCTGAAATACAGAGGTGTCAAAACTGTAATTTGTCTCCTTCTCCCACCCCAACTAATGGGGTTTTTAAAAGACAGACTTTATACCTACGGACAGTGTATGTTCAGGTAAAATAACGAATAATTCCTAAGGGGCTTCATTCAGTTTGGCCTGTACTGATAGTACCAGAATGACAGATACAGTACCAATAAATCCTGATTTAAGAATTCTGAGTTATGTCAGCCCACAGTGAACTGAATGCTACGCTCAGCACCTCCAGAACATCACATTAACAGTTTCCCTTTCACCTCCTCTGAAGAAGGTCAGGAAAACTAACACACTCAGTGGCTGCTATCCCTTCCTATGTTCTCTCCATATCACAATTTCACCCTTCAGAGGTGTTTCCAGTGTAGTTTCTGCTGGGGAGCCATGGTGGCAGGACTCCAAGGAAGCTGTAAGACCAGGAAGTTCTGTGGAAGCCAGGGCCTTAAGGGTTTGGGGCTAAACAGCATGTGTGTGTACAGAAACTGAAACACACACACTCCTCAGCCTGAGGGAAATCAGAGTAACCTCCATCAGAATCTGAAAGAAATGTCCTTTCCTTTGGACTTCCTGCTTTTCCTTTCCTTTTTTTTTTCGCATTATGCAGTAACAAAAAGGAAGACTACACAGATTTGGTCAAATGCTCTGAATAGTCTCTAAAGGCTGGTCAGAGTGATGGCACTGAGTTGTAAGAACACCCAAGATGACTTCAGAGGTCCAATGCATGGAACGTACCACACCTCTGCAAAGGAACACGTAGTATAGCATAAGCAAGATTTGGAACTACGGCCTTGAAATGCACTTGGCTCAGAAATGCTCCCTTGTTCTTCCCACTGCAGTTTTTCCTTCACCTGCCGGTCTGGGAAGACTGCTCACTTCTCTCCTGGTCAGCCTGTTGAGAGACTGACCCTGTCCTTTCTGCAGAAACACATAGCTGCCTGGTGCAGGATCTTGTGTCTCTCACTTGCATCATCCCAAGCCACTGCAGAACCTTCCTTGGGACATGAAGGCAGATGTGGACAAAAGAAAGTCCACAGTGTCTCCGTAGTGATATTATGTTATTTGTTATTTACAATTTTATTGTAAAAGTAGCCCGTTTTCTGCTTTTGATGGACACAATAGAGAATCATAGCTAATCACCACTAATCATAATAAGGTCATAGAATCATAGAATCACTAAGGTTGGAAAGGACCTCTGAGATCATCAAGTCCAACTGTCAACCTAACATATAGCAATTGTGATTGAAGTGACAGACAGACTGGCCAATACTAAGGTTTCTTGACCTTTCTTGACCCAAATATTGGAATTTGTCATAGACCCTCAGTGATAGGTGAGTTATTTTTCTACCATTGTTCTAAAGTAAATAAACCCCATGAAAGTCAAACTGTAATTTAAAAATGCATATAAACTTGACTCTCAAAAAGCGTTATTAATAGCAGTGAAGAAAGCAGACTGCACACGGATGCATTTAAATTTATGACAATTATTCTATATTTTAAATAAAACAGGAAGCAAACTTTTCACTGAAAGATGCTGTTCAGAGCATGAGTTTAATGCACTCTAATTTATGCACACTGACTTCACCCTTTTAATTGATCATCCTTTCTCAGGGTGTGGTTTCATGTTACACTTAATCTGATCTTATTGCAGGCTACTGCTGAAAGGGGAGGTCCTGATCCCTCATCCTCTCCCTTCCCCTTGCTCTAGCATTGAGCAGCTGCAGAATGAGTCAGATCAGCTTCCTGATCTGACCAAAAACAAAGGGTATTTTTGGTTGGTTACCAATTCTGACCATTCAATGAGCTGATGCAAAGGGTCCAAATCATTCTGTGGCCACACAATTGCTCCATGTCATACAAAGGAGACACAAAGCTGGGAAGGAGGGAGAGAAGCCTGAGCCTTCAGCAGTAGCCTGCAGTTGAAATGGTGAAGTATACACGAAACTGCTTCCTAAGGCTGTGTTTCCCTGGCAGCCTGAATCATCACAATTCTCACTGTGTCCCTGTCAGCTACAAATTCCTGCTGCTCTTGCTTATCAGACTCTTCTCTGAGCTGCCCCTATACAGCAAGTTGACGGAAAATTAACCCAACTGAAAAATCTCCCTTTCCCCTTTTCCCCTCATTCCTCCCCCACTGCCCTGGTTCTCATCTGCTCTCCTGGTAAGGTAATGCACGCGGCTCACCCAGCAAAAAGCCTTTTTTTTTTGGTCAGGATTAATCTTCTGCTGGTTAGAGTGCAGCGTTAGCCCCAGGCACGTTTTCAAGACCAAGAGAGAAAGAGAAAAGGGGAGGGTGAGCAGCTGTTCATTTACTTCAAAGGTGTAACAGCAAAACCACAGGCTCTTACCACTTCACTGTGAAGTCTGGCAACAAAATTTCAACCCACCTCCACCAGCAGCATGGACTGCAGAGACCATAGTCGCACTACAGGGGCTGAGGAGTACTTGCATGTTCTCTGCTCTGGGGATGGGAGCACCAGCGGAGGTTAATGCAGCAGGTCAGTTTAGGGGCAATAAATTCAGGAACTACAGAAACAGTTTTATTGAATGTAAATTTGATTGCCCTAAAACCAAAATATAACTTCACAGCCTTTCCTAGGCTAGTCCAAAGCTTAGAGAAAACTCGGTGTGAATTTAAAGACAGAAAAACTATAGTCATCACAAAGGCTAAAATATTTTAGTAGTCTTACCACTGAAACAGGCTCCATGGCTTCTTGCTTGATAGGGACTGGGTCAAACATCAGCATCTTTTTTATTCACCTGTTCTGATGCCTCTGATGTCCTGGCCTGCAGGGTAGAGACAAGGTGTTAGAAAAACATAGGAAACCTCCTAATCAACTTTGTGAGCTGTAAAGAACTTACTATTTTGTCAGATTAATATGAATATTTATCTGTCTCTAACGTAGCTTCTTAAATATTTGACTGGGCTTCATTTAAATATTTCAGTTAGTGTAAGTTTATTCTTTTCCAATTGCTACTGAAACAAATGAACATCTGCTCACTTTAATGAAAGTTAATTTCGTCTTTTATTGTGCATCTCAGCATACCAAGGTCACAGAATTGTCACTTTCATTAGCTATCATTACTGCATAAACACCTTACAGTTTAGACTATGCATTTCTCATCAGCACTGTAACTTCAGAATAATCTTGTTTAGCTGGTAACACAGCCAACTGATGCTGGAGAGAGTATCTCTTGTCCTGACAGAAAAGTCGAAACTTTCACATAAAGTGACACTGAAATTAATGCAAAACGAAGATTAAAATCCAGGGCTCATTTGGCGAGCTACATTCAACATGCTGCAGTGACTTAACATAAAAATACATCAGTTATTTCCCCGAGATAATAGATTTAGTGACATTTCAACAACAAATTGTGCTAACTGTGCAAAAGTACTTCAAAACACGTGCTCGTATTCTTTGCAGCTTCAGTTGTTTTTTCCTACAGAGTGTGCACCCTCACTCGTCCAATTCTAGCTTATCTCAAATCGCCTGAAGTAGTACTTAGCATAAAGCATGCCATAACTTAACTAACAGACTACACATTTGCCATGGTCAGCTTGGAAAGATGCTGTGAAAGAAAGGATGAGATACTTCTTCTGGGGTAAGCCATAAGAGCAGAGAGCACAAACCAAGAGAAGCAAAGGGAAGTTGTTCTCAAAGACGTTTAGATGTTGGCAAGCTTTTATACATCGCTTGGGGTTATGCATTATATAACTGATGTTAAAGGAGCAAGTTCTGACCATACACTGTGCAGTGCACAACCCTGCCTGGAAGTGGTATGACCGCTATTAAGATGCGAAGAAAAAACAAAACCAACAAAAAAAACCAAAAACAAACCCACCCAAAAACAAACAAACAAAAAAACAACCAAAAAACCCCCAAAAAACACCACCAAAAAAAAACCCCACCACCAAACAAAAAAACCCAAACCCACAAATTAAATTTTGACCAGTAGATGGCACTGGAAAGAAACAAATAAAGCCAACCTACACAATTTCACCCTGCGGAAGTAGGCTAAAGGCTGAACAACAGATTGGTAGTTGGGGCTGGAAAACTCTCCCAGGAATTTAAATGAAAATTTTAAGATGTACCTGCTCAAATTAAAACAATTCTAATAAGACTACACTAATGAACAATCTTGCAATTAACTATCACGTGTGTTTATACATAAAAATTTGTTAGGAGCTTCCAGAGAAAGATGGCATGAGTTGTTAGAAGTCTATAAGTAATTATTCAGGTGTATGAATGAAGTGTAAAGACTTAGGGAAATATATTACAACAGTGTACATTTTGAATAATGGAAACAAACAAGTATCAAAAGTAAATTAAAGTATCTTTGTAATTCTTACAATAGTCACAGACCTGAAAAAAACAAGTTGGCGGGGAAAAAAAGTGAAACAGAGCAGCAAAACGCAATTTCCAGTTTAACCTTAACATGGTTTATTTTAGAAGCAGTTCTGTAAGATGGGACTATTTCCTAAAAGTTGTGATAATTTTGTAAATACTGTAAGTATGCCTGTGAGAAAGTTACTAACTACACTATTTTTATTTGAACAGTTATTTTTTCCAGGTTTTTAACATTTCACATAGCTAGAACTCATGTTTCAGAAGACTGTATTTCCAGAAATATATCCACATATCTATGCATTGAATACGTATGTGTGTATCTATGCAGCACTCACATATGCTCCACACATATATATTCATTGTGAAAACAGTAAAAAGTTATAGTTTTAGACATAAAAAAATATTTACAGTAAAATGTAGCATTTCGGACCTCATATATAAGAATTTGGAACTATTCGCTTTCAGGTTTCCAGAAACTGTCGATTTTTAGTTTATATGTGCATAGATGAAGTGACATACCAATTTATACAGTAGTGCAGGGAGGGAGGAAGTCAGGAAGGAAGGAGAGAGAGGGAGGAGAGAGGAGAGGAGAGGA
>VWZZ01007197.1:0-37131 GCA_013399095.1 Psophia crepitans | reverse complement strand
TTGTGCAACATGCAGATGAGCTGCACCAGTGCAGTCCGTGGTTCCTGAGAATTTGAGAATTTGTGCCTGTGCAGTTCAATGTCCCAGAGAGTTCGAGAGTTGGGGGTGGGTGGTCTAAGGTGTCTGGCACGTGCTCAAAGCAGCTGTGGAAAGTTACCAGAGCTACTGTGGGTGGCTCTTTGTGTTTTTTGAGACAAAAGAGTGTATTTGGAATTTCATAGCAGTCTCTGACACTATGTTAAAAAAATTAAAAAACCAACAAACCAACCAAAGAAAAAACCAGCAACCTGAAAGCCTTATTCTGAACATCTCATTGTCTTGTTTTAGTTTTCTGCAGGCAAGCAAGATAGCTGAACCCGAATATACTTAAGTTCCATTTGTGCGGGGTAAAAATTAGTAGTTGCTCCTCTGCTGACTGATATAAAAATCATATTAGTCTCTCACAGAAATCAATTTCAAAATATGGAAAACTGGAATCAGAAAATTGTCAAATTATCAATCTTTGCATGTTATTCAAGTTTGTAACTGTATTTGTAAGCTTTGCAAATATTTAAGTTATAACAAATATAATAGATTCTCAGCGAACTGCATTTTAATATTATTCAGATTTTCTTGGGTTTATTTTTACATGTTTTAGTGTCAATTTATAGTTCAGTTTAAAGTTCCTTTAAAATGCAAGGTAATTTTCCACTTCTTTGGAAAAGACACTGATTTTGGAAAGACTGTGTCCATGCCAAAATTTCAGAACAATATACAGATCAGAATCATTGGGTAGTTTTACAAAGCAACTCTGTGTCAGTGATATAGCATTAAGTTGTGTCAATAAGAAAACTATGTATGTTGGTTCATACAAAATCATGAATGACAAAAATTTAACAAACAACTACCCAAATTTTTTATTTCTGATTTTTGTTGAGCTTCAAAAGCAAATATTTTATACAACTAATTTTCTTCATTACTTGTATTCTTTATAAAATGCTAATGTAAGCCTAAAAATTGAGTTAATATGTTTTGCAGAACAAGTATCTCTGAAAGCAATTTTTGTCCCATAGGACAACTGAGTTAAAAGATTAAAAGACTATGAAGATTAATTTATTTTAATATATCCACAAATGATTTGATAAAGGACTTGCAGTTTCCTAGAAATTAACTTTGAAATTTTGCTGCCTAGTTTAAGGGGACAGGCAAATAATAACTAAGTATGTAACACAACAGTGCTATTTGCCTTTTTCACACATACAACTGTAGCAAGTTTGCAAAGTAACAGTTTGCAAAGCTTCAATCATCTCTGAAAAATACTGTTTCTGAAAACAAGTTTATACAGGTCTAGTGAACCTGTGATAGGTAAATTTTCCATGACTTCTCCCATGACAAGTACACTGACTGAATTTACCATTATCCTATTTCCTGTAACCACTGCTCTTGACCTAAGTCACTGTTTGTAACAAGAAAAAAAAAAAACAGAAACGAAAACCACCATCAGTTCCCCCCCAACCAAACTGCAAAAGTTGAAACATTAAAGTTTTAAATAACAGGCCTGAGTTTTAGTGTTGCCAGCTTTCTACAGTTCCAATTTCCCCCCCCCCCCAAAGTCATATAAAAAGCCTTACTAACGCACCAGAAAGAAATCTGGTCCTTATTTATGTGCTTGTAACTAATTTTTTGCTTATCACACAATGCTTTTTATAGGAACCTTGTAGGACAAACCACTGCCAACAGAAGTTACTGGTTAAGAGAGAAACTGATTGGGTAAAACAGTTTCTTATGAGGCAAGATGATCTTTTACTCAGAGAAACACTGGGGTTTGTGTGAATAAATTACAAATGCAAATAAAATGTGGTCTAAAAAGATGTAATGTCATGGCAAGAACAATTATTAAATGTATTTTTGAAAATTACATTCATAAATAACTTCTGCTAGTACCACCAGGCTGTTACCAGCTCTGTTAGATCATTGTCTAAACACTAAAGTGCTATAAATTGTTTGTGTGACAAATGCTTTAAAATTAATTTCATTGCACATGTCATGCCAGTGAAGGTATTTAGGTAACTTCAGTGTGATGTAAGATTATGTGACAGAATGTATCTCACAAAAAAATTACTCAATTATTTTGAACCAAAACCTAACATTAAAAAGAGTCTGTAAATTACAACCTCAAATTTTGTAAGTGACTACCAAGTAGGTACCTATTTTCTTTCTGCAGCACTGAAAGACAGGAGAGGGGGAAAAAAAAAATTCTCCTGACTATTTTTTCAAGTGTAAGGTAAATTGCTTTAAACGACCATCTACAATTCCTGGAGGACATTCTGAACCCAAAGTCTCAATTTGAACTCTGTTAATTACAAAAGTTTAGGTCTGAAATCTGCCTTTAGTACAATAATATATTATAATAAAGCCGGTAATAATGTGTGTGAGTGTGCTCATATAACATATGAATGTGCCTTTGACTTTTATTTTAAAACTGACATAGTTTTGTCTTTTTTCTTTGTACTAGAAAAACTTTTGTGACATTCACTTTTTAGGTTCAATTTAGCTTTCTATCACTGGCCAAGCTGGAAAGAGAAGAGTCTTCAAAAATGAAACACCCAGAAACATCCAATGCCAAAATGTCATGATAGTCTCTTCCCACTAGTTTTCCAGTCTGATTTTTCAAACTTGGGAATTCAGGTGTATAAATGAATGTTGTATCTCTTACTATTGAAACTGACTTTATGAATCTTTAACGGTTTTCCCATCATTAGTTGTTAGCTTTCACAAGTTGCAATACAATAAACACAGTTAATGATCCTTATTGTAAACAGCTGTCTTCTTGGGTATGTACATATTTTTCATAATGACTAAGACCTGGAGGAATACTTCTGAAACGTGTAGAAACTCACTTTTCTCCCAATATCCCTCATCAAATCTGAGGGGTTTTTCTCACAAAAGATTCATAGGTAAGGTTGCTTGTTTCTTTTCAAAGAAGTATCTTATTTCTTAAAAAATTAGGTTGCCTAAGATATGATCACTAAGTGTTCAGATTACATTGGAAAGAATAAACTCATCTAACATTTGGGGCCAATTTATGAACAAAGAATTTCAATAATTTAAATATTCAAGACAAGATTTTAAAAGAAGTATATAATTGAATCACTTCCCTGCAGCTGCTGGAAGCTAGTCTTAGGAAAATAGTGGAACAGAAATGCTGACCTACTTTTCAACAAGATCTGAACTTTAGCTTGACTAGATGCACTTCTTCAATGCCCAATAGTTGCAGAAATGACAGTACTATAGATAAGGAAATATACTACTATAAAAAGACTAGTTTAAGATTTCTGTGCTTTCCAGTATGAATATTAGTTTCTTTTTCATTTGAAGACATTGATTGAAGAGGACATCTATAATTCCACATACAGAAACATAACCATATATGTCAGAATAATTATTATACCTCAAACAACATACAAATATTTTCAGAATTCCCAAGTAGTAGGCTTTCTTTTATTCTTTTAGTTCAAGTAAATAGTCTGCTAGGTTCCCAGTTATCAAATGCGTAGTAAAAGGGCTGGAAGGAAGGGAAGGAAACAAATTTCTTCCTCAAGCAGAGAAATGCTGAGGAAGGAGAGATCTAAATGCAACAGAATAGGAGAAAATATTAAGCATGCACTTCTGTATGACTGAGAATTTCCCCATAGTATAGAGTATAAAATAGAAAAGAGAGGGGTGAAGCACGGTCAGTTCGTATCAGGAGTGAGAATTTGAAATAGAAATAAAAAAGGCATGGGAGACACAATGCTGTCTGAAATAAGGGAGAATATGACTCAGTAAATTCAGGAGTGGTACCTTTCCTGTCATCATTGGCATGTAATTGTTTTAAACTTAGGTCACATAACTTATTTTTTTTCATGACAGCTAGAATCATTGATTCACCAAAATTATTATTCTTTTCCCATCTTTTTTAACTTGTCAGATGTTTTGTCCTCCTATCTTGTACATACTTTTTTTTCCCCCCTTTTATTTGTTTCTTGGTTTTCAGTGTAGTAGTAAAGGAAGAGCAAAGAGCAAGTAGGCAAGAGGCCAATCTTTCTCTGATAATCACGAAGTGTTTTTAAGAGACTAAACTGATAGACAAAAATTACCTGCTTCGATGGACAGGATAGACAGAAAGAATTAAAATATTTTTGTGGAATGTTAAAAGAAAAATCAGGTACCATCTTCAAGTACAGTGCAGTGCATTTCTAAAGTTACACTTCTGTAAGAGTAGGAAAAATTTCCTTTCAAAAATAGGTCGATTTGTACATAGTACAACTGTTGGCTTACCTGTTGAAAGTTCAAAAAATCATTTCCTTAATGGGGAGGAAAGGAGACAATTCTATGTTTGTGAGGAATAGGAGAAGAAAGGAATACTTCCTTTTGCCCAGTAATCAGTTCTCTTAAAACACACACCAGTGCATAAACAAGAAAGATGACTAATATTCTAAGACAAGTTTTCTGTGTTCTTTCCTTTTGAAGCTGTTCAGGAAATCGACCTGCTTATAGATCCCTGTGCATGTTATAACTTAGTCGGTGTGTTCCTGTAAGAGTACCCCCAATGAATATTTTAATAATTCCTACAAAGTTAAATGTCTCATTCAAATAAAAGCTGTTGACTACTGCAATAGTACAATATTCTTTAGAAATGTTGCATTTAATATTGCCTTGTGAGACAAAAATTAAACACAAATCAACCCTGAACACCTTTTCCCTTAAAAATCTGAGTTTGTTTCTCACACTTTACATGGATTGTTGAAAAACTACCATTTAATTAAAAAAAAAGGCCATTAGACTATTTTCTTGGTAACTTTGTTGAATGATATGAATATAAGTTTATTTTCTTTGATCTAGTTTTATTAACAATGAATTAAATTCTTTTAGGAGGATGAATAAAATATTTATTATCACATTTTATTCTTCTTTCAGCTTTGGGTGTTTTTTCTGATTGCTCTCATTCTTTTTTATAATTTAATTATCTTTGATAGTGTGTTTTCATTTAATAACATGAAAAATCATGAATGCTGTGTATAATTTCCTTTGAAATATATCCTTATCATTTAAGCCTCTTAGGTTTCTTAAATTATAGCGTTCAGGGATATAGCTTTCAAGGCTATAGGTAAAGCTACTTTCAAAATATATTCTGTTACTTTTCAGATGCATTGTAAAAATTAGTTCATTTCATTACCCTGGCTGTTATCTATTTTTAAGAAACAGATAATTGGCTACAGATGCTTGAATTGCAATAGAATAAAAAATATTACTCAGGTGAATAATATTTTTGTCAATATCAGTACATTTTATTTGTACAGAAATACAGCAGTCTTACATAAGAAAAAAAAAATTATTTGGGAGAACTTTAAGCATTACTTACAAAATGTTTGGACTTTTTTATTCTATCACTATCGTTCATATACAGTGAGTGACTGTTCTAAATAGATATCATGCCTAGCCCAGGGACAAAATCAGTAAACTACACAGTGGTATGTGAAATGTTCTGGTATTTAAGCATATCCAGGATACTCAAGTTTGCTTAGAAAACCTTTCAAAATGTTATTGAATCAGCATCAGCACCTCCACAGAAAACATATAAGTTACTCTTCCACAACTGGGGACACAATTCTGCGATATTGTAAGAGCGAAAATTTGCAGCTAACAACTAAAAACTTATTCAGAAAAAATCAGGATACTTTTAGAATGCCTTTGGTAGAATATCTATCCCTCAGATGATCAACACTTTAAGTTATCTCTTTCTATTAATGCTAGTTTCATTCTGTTTATTTTTCATTTCCTCTTTTTAGTTAATAATCACATAATATACAATTAAAATGCAGAAGCTAATTTACCAAAACTTCAGATACTGAAATGCAGCCAAATGGATTCCATCAGCATAGTGGCTAGACTTGATAAACGAAGAATGTGTATCCTCTGCTTTCTATCTTAATCAACTCATGATTTAGGGACATAAGTTAATGTTTTGAATTCTTAACTATTTCACAAGTGACCTGTTATGAAACTTACCTGTAGGATCACTCGGTAAGAGTTTTTAGAGAAACATATTTTAAAGATAGTATTGAAGTTATTGAAATGTACAAGTTCTTTGTGATAGAGAACATGATCGTAAGCTTCAGGTGACAACATTATGATCTGCCTTCAGATCAAATACAATTTAAAATATTTCATAGAAAAATCATGAGAAACAATGACTAGAACAAAGTCTTTCTGTCACTGAATGTCACCCACCTCATCATTTGCTGAGTGCAACCTGTGAAATTTTGGTTGCTTGTACAATTTTTTTGTTTGATTTTTGTGTGCGTGTGTTTTGGGTTTTCTTTTAGTAAAGGTCTTCAGACTATCTGCTCTTTTTAACTTGGATATTGTCAGCACCAAAAGATGCTTGTTTAAAAGTTAGCTGGATATTTTACAATATCTCTGGTTATGTCTTTCTTCTGTGCTGTCTCAGGTGCCTAACAGTCATTGACCCTTACTAGGATTTTGGATAATAAGTATCCTGACATCCTCCATATTATTTGGAAAATAAGTATCCTGACAAACTAAAATACTGGTAATTAAAGACAAAATTTCAAGACCACAGAAGACAAGTGTCAAAACTGACATGCACCAAAACATCAAACTCTCATTTTGAATGCAATTTTTTTTTGTGCAGTCTTAATTTAAAATTTTTGAAAATGAGGAAGATTCATGAAAATCTCTGCTGCAGTATTCTGCCTAATTATTATCAATACAGTATTATTGACACATTTTTTTCTATATCTCGTTTTTATGTTTAGGAGACAATATTCTGATTACTTACTATAATACAACCTCTGTGAGAGTTTTCTGAAATGTTGGTTGGAGAAGGTATATCATGTAGCAAAATAACCATTGAACTCAATAGTTCAAAGTAACCATTATACTCAATACAAAATCAATCAGTGTGTTCTTGTTTGTGTTAAATTGCTGGGAAAAGAGCATAATTAAGAGATTAAGTCAGAATCAAATAATATGATATACTGTGATAACAACTTTATTTCCCTGAAACAGACAATCCCAGATGTCTAAAGCAAAGATTTATTTAGATAACTGAAATTTGTGATTTCTGTCATTCTTAGGTCACTGTATGTAAAAACAATACAATTTACTGCAAATATGTTGTCTTGTGTAGACTAGTCTTCTCCAGACTATACATGTTAAAATCTGGATCTTGGATAGACAGTCCTGTCATACAAAATATAACAGTTATTTTTAATTTTATAAGAGAAATTGATTGAATTCCTGAACTTTTTTTTCCCTAGAAAACATTATTTTTGTCAAAAAAATCCAAAACCTGAGCCAAATCAAAACAAACAAAAAAACCTAAACACACACACACACACACATCCCAAAAAAAAGAAGAAAAAATCTCAGGTTATTTTTCAGAGAAAAGAAATTAATTCAGAGTTAATTAATACAGAGGTTTTTTAAATCTCAGCAAACCATTTACATTTTTTCCTCTGTAAACTCAATTTTCAATTATCTCGAGATTTTTTAAATTAATTTCCTATCACTAGTAGTATGTAGTGTTAATTCCTAGTTGTAAACTAATTGCTATCCTTCACCCTAGAGCTGGCCACATTTGATTTCTGGATGAAGTAAATACTAAAAATTATGATTTCTAAAGTAATTGTAGGTAATAAGTTCTACAGAAATATTAAAGCTTCTCACAAAGCTAATCTCCACATCTACCACCTATGGCCTTTTTTCTGCTTGAGTGGACAGGGTGCACAGTGAAAGCATATGTACATTCGCTAATTTTTTCAAGTGTCCTCATATAGAAAAAATTATACGATACTATACTATACGATACGATACAATACGATACGATGCGATACAATACGNATATAATATAATATAATATAATATAATATAATATAATGTAATGTAATGTAATGTAATGTAATGTAATGTAATGTAATATAATATAATTAATATATCACACCAATATGTGATGAAGCTATTTTGGAAAAGCAGTACCTACTTTTGCAAACTACTTTTCTGTGTGGTTGTTTCTGTATTCCAATTGCTCATTGTTCAATTGAAGACTGATGTTCCTAGAAAACAGATAAAACTGTTTTGGATATGGGCACAAACAGTTCTATATTTATGACTGGCAGACTCAGAAATTACATTTACTAACCCTTGCAAATGTGTTCTTCATGTGCCTATTAATGTAGTTTGAAAAATATAGACCCTTATCTCTAACATAATTGATTTTTTTTATTTTTTTTTATCAACTGCTCTCAGGAAAGCAGCTTGACCTGCATCTTTTCAGGGTCAGTGATTTTTGAACTTAGTGATTCAATAAATATTATAGACTAGGAATGTATAATAGCAGTACTCTCCTAAGATTTACTTTCTGACACTGTTAGAGGGAAAAAAGATCAAACATTTGTATTAAAAAGATTTTGCAGGTAGATCAATGTCAAGTAACTTCATAAACTGTTTCCTGATCTATTTTCATTCTGCAGCCTATATATTGATGTTGTTTTAAACACATAAAGTGAAATTTCATTGTTTGTTCTCCTAGACCATGCTATAGAAGTTATCCCAAGCTACCAAAATAGTCAGTCAAACTTTATGTGTAAAATACAACAAATGCTATTAAGAAAACCAAATATATTACAAGCAGATACATGTTCAAAATTCCAAGAAGGGCTGGTAAAGGCAGGTGATTGTTGTTTTTTGCTATTGATGTCTCTTCTAAGAAATAAAGTGTTGACACTTCTATAACGAAAATGCTGTTACGGCATATCTGTCAGTTTAATGGTACCCCAGAGTTGCATTGTTGGATTTCATTACATATTACAGTAAATAACATTTGCTGTGAAAAAGTGAAAAATGAATTTCAGTGGAGCAGTTATCTTCCACTTAACAATCAGAAAAAATCTACAGGGAAGATAATATTTATTATATGCACTGCTATACAGCTAAACAATCCATGCGTGTAAAAGGAAATGAAACCAAAAGTTAAAGATTTACTAAACTGTTTATAGCAATAGTATGATTAAAGCAATGTAGTATTTGATATGGGAAGTTATAGCAGTTTAGAGTGAAATGTCAGGACTAATTTAAGACAGGAAGCTACAAAATTTATAATTCTTTCCTGCATAGTCTGAATATATTTGAACTTGGTAGCTCCACTGCACATGAACTACTTCTATACATGAAGACTTATGCAATGTTTGGCATCGTATACATTTAAATAAATGCATTTGACACCCTCAGGAGTCATATTTAAAATGGATGCATAGATTAACATACACTGATAATCACCTCAACCTGACATTTTCAATCAATAGACTAACGAACAAGTGACCTTGAATGCACTACCACACATCATGCTATATTGCTTCAGAAGACAAGCTAAGGGACATGTTCAATCTAGTGATGACTCTTGTTTGACATCCAGTAAATCCTTACAGGTACATTCCCTTATGTTGCTTCTACAATCTTTACAAATAGAGGTGTCTACTTTCATTCCTGTAGTTAATTGGAAACTTTCAGGTTTATTCCCTTCCCTTCAAGACGTTTTCCTGTAATCTCAACGTATCTTCATGTCAGTGATGAGTGAATGAATAGATCTTTCTCATTGTCCTTCCTGTTGGTACTGTTATTTCACGAAAACTGTAATGAGAGGATGGTTGTCAAGACTGTCACATGGGAAACTTACTACTATTCCTTCTGTTTTGGTAGCTGTTTTTCAGAGGAAGCAAACTGACATTAAAACTTATATAGATGGATGCCACATGGATTCATGTGGCAAGAGTTTTCCATTGCTACTGCTAGGTCTATATGTCAGTTTGCTTTCTTTCTGGAATCTATTGCCTAAAAAGGAATTGAACTGGAATGTATGAGGGATTTAGGACATCAAATCAAGCTCAAACAGCTTGATTTGGTACTAGTCAAGTGGAAGAAATACTTAGTGTCAAGTCTTATGTGATGATGTTGTTCTTGCATTTCCTCCTTTACTGTTGGGAAGGATCAACAATTACTCAGTTCACCCTTAAAAATGTTTTAAAAATACATCATCCTTGGTCCATTTGTAGCATGCTTGAGCTGGATCAACAGTTCTACAGCATTTGTCTGTTTCTGTCTGAAAAGACAGAAAGAAAGACAGAAAGACAGAAAGAAAGAGAAGAAAAGAAAAGAGAAAAGAAAAGAAAAGAAAAGAAAAGAAAAGAAAAGAAAAGAAAAGAAAAGAAAAGAAAAGAAAAGAAAAGAAAAGAAAAGAAAAGAAAAGAAAAGAAAAGAAAAGAAAAGAAAAAAAAAAAAAAGAAAAAGAAAAGAGAAGGAAAGAGAAGGAAAGAGAAGGAAAGAGAAGGAAAGGAAAGAGAAGAAAGGAAAGGAAAGGGAAAGGCAAAGGGAAGNAAAGGAAAGGAAAGGAAAGGAAAGGAAAGGAAAGGAAAGGAAAGGAAAGGAAAGGAAAGGAAAGGAAAGGAAAGGAAAGGAAAGGAAAGGAAAGGAAAGGAAAGGAAAGGAAAGGAAAGGAAAGGAAAGGAAAGGAAAGGAAAGGAAAGGAAAGGAAAGGAAAGGAAAGGAAAGGAAAGGAAAGGAAAGGAAAGGAAAGGAAAGGAAAGGAAAGGAAAGGAAAGGAAAGGAAAGGAAAGGAAAGGAAAGGAAAGGAAAGGAAAGGAAAGGAAAGGAAAGGAAAGGAAAGGAAAGGAAAGGAAAGGAAATTAAAAGAACACCTGAGTATGTTAAAGAGAAAAAAGTGCTTTCCTTTACTGCAGCAGTTCCATTACTGCAGCACCCCAAGCCAGTGGGAAAATTCACTTATGCCAGATGATCAATGTGACTACTGGCAAGATGGTAAACTGTACTTTAGCAAGTTTTTACTGGATTTTAAATAGTGTGTTTCTGCAGCATTGTTCTGCCCTATGTGGAAGGAATAGAAAGCAAGAATACTTTTCTCTGTTCCTTATATCACAGTTAAAGTTACATCCTCTTTTATTTCCTTCTAACTCCTAGAATACATTAAGAAAAAACAGGGTTATTTCTTGCATTATTTCTAGGCTTTAACGAAATGGTTCCCTGTATTTTTACTTCTTCTTTTTCACAGTAATTGTAGAATTTACTCTTGAGAGTGTGATATACATAGAGTTGTATGATTAATTGTTTTCATACATTCACAGAAAGAAATTAAAGTAGTAAACCTGTATTTCTACATTATTTGGAATAATAGAAAAAAATTTTCCTGATTTTCTGTCCCACACTGTATTTGGGTTTAAGAGACACGTTTAATTCAAAAGAGGATGTCTCATTTATTTTTCTATGTTTTGGGGGTTTTTTACTCTAAAAACCTACTGTCTAAGGTAGATTAAAAAGTTAATCATATCAAAGTAAAATTATTTTTTTTTATTTTGAAATTTCATTGAAATAAAAATTTGATTTCTGAGACTTTTGGCAAAATAAGTAGATATTTGCATATTATTATCAATTGTAAAAAGTTATCTGAAAAATGTAGGTTTTTGTTCTCACCAGAAATTATGTGGATTAATAATTTCTTTGGGAACTGTCACTTGTTAGGCATTTTGAGGCACCCAGAAATGGATTTTAAAAAAAAAATAATTCTCTGAACTCTATGCTATCTTGTAAAAGTATTCTTTTTATTTTACAGTATTGGTAATAGATTTTTTACAGCATATGAAAAATTATGAATGAAAAAGTACTTTTATCTCAGGATCTGGGAATGTTGTGTAAATTTAGAATTACACAGATTCACTAAGCTTTATGCTTTGAATACACAAGCTTTGGTCCACATTAATAGTTCCTTATCCTGGACAGTCAGTGTTTATTGAGAGATATGAAGAGAACAAAGGAGGTTATACCATCTTCTCCTGTATGTACCTATGAAAAGTTCAGGTGAGTTCTGTTGCAGCACGTCAGTCAGTAACAGAAGCAACAGAGTAGTTTCTCAGATATTAAGCCCTTGAGTAAGAACAGGTCATTCTTGCCATATTGCTGCTGGATCTCTGAGGTATGAAAGTGAATACACAGAGCATCAACAACACATGCACTTTCCTCTGTACCAGAGGATATCCCTGAGGATGTTGCTGGTGAAGCTGGACTTCCTGTAAAGGAAAGTGCCTTCTGAAAGAGCATATGTAAAGATGAGAGAGAGTGGAAAGACTAAAAGGGTCATTATACTGAAGGGCAGGAATCTTATAGGGAAGACTAATTTAAGTCTTGCTGTGAAAATTCAAATCACAATACTGCTGGTACATTTTTTCATGCTAATAGGACTGTCCTCACAGTACAGTATATTATGGAAAAAACACCAAAAGATGTTGAAAACAAACAGATCTATTTGTGCTAGCACATAACTTTCTTCGTAATTCCCCCTTTTCAAGTCAATTATGAGACTGGGTTGACTGTAGCAGTAGTACTTATGTAAAGCACAGAAATTATGTTGTACAGAAGGTAGAAGAGTTTATGTTTTAAACAACAGTGCCCTTGTGATTGTACAAAGGAAATTCTTTCATTTCACTACAATAACTATGAAATTCACAATTCTTTCTAAAAAAACATTATCAACAAACCTGAACAGGAAGAGGTCCTTACTGTATATGCTACATTCAAAATAGCAATGAGAGATTAATGTACATTTTCTATTAGATGAAACTTTCACAATAGTCTATGGGAGTTGCACCAAGATAAGAATTGCTGAATTCACCAGTCCTTACCATATCTCCATAGTACAGTAAGAGCATTATGTAGAACACATTCGGTAGATTTTTCCTAGGAGTCCTATGAAGAGTTCCTTGGCTTGGTTCCCACTTATCAACTGCCAAGAATTTGTTGGTCCTGTTCCCAGTTATCAGTTTCAGACTTTTGGCTAACCTCCTTGACTAATATGAAGCTTAGACACTGTGCTTTCCCACATGTTCTCATCTGGAAGACAGCCCACACAGATGATGGTAGACTGAGCAACTGAGCATGTTTGTAGGAAACACTGAAATGTAGCACAGCTATCTCCAAGGATTCTCTGAACTGGGAAGCATGCAGAGGAGTATTGCTTCCTTCGTTTAATATGTACTCTACATCTTCCTTGCTTATCTATTTTTTTGATATGAAAGCAACTAATTTCATAGATTTTTTTTAAAACAGAATTTTCCTTGAAAGCTTCAGATTTTGATCTTCCATCTTGTCAAAGACATTATCCAATACCCTGCCCAGTTAAGTAACATGATGTATTCAAACTCTAATTCTCAAGAAGAATTACAGTATGCAAAATTATTCCACATCAGGCATACCTGCTACATAAAAAGAATGCTGTAGAATTCAAGATAGGCAACTATCATGCTGAGGAGTCAGGCCCTTCACCAGAAAAGATGGCTTCGACACTACATTAGCTATAGGCTCTTTCAATTTCTTATTCAGCGTTAAAAAATCCTCTATTGTCAAAAGAGATACTTTCCAAGAATGCTTATTTCAGTGTATATCTTTAAGATTTTTTTTTGACAAAAAAAGAGAAATATCAAACTATTCAATTTCAATGTTTCACAAACGAAAGACTAGTTCTAACTTTTGGAATTCTAAAGACTACATTTTAAATTTAAGCTATTAATGCACCATTTTAAAAATTATTAAATTGTTTAAATCTTTTTAAGAGCTTATATTGAAACGGTTCATTTAAGCCTTACCCAAGATCTGATTTTTTGTTTGCAAACCATTATGAGGAATTCAGCTTTTCATCACAACCTGGGAAAAATAGCATCCTGCTTGACATCATTTAGAGTACTTCGATGACATTGAATGTCATCATACACAGTTCTTCCTGATAAGGAGACATGATATGTTTTTAATTTATAAATTAGCACTTCGTTTTTGTCATTTCAATTCAATCTCCTTCAGTCACGAGGTAAATACAGTGCTCTCCAGGCCATTACAGTCTAATTTAGGGTTTTAGGCACATGTTTTTCATCATCTCTTCCAAGAGTGAACAAAGCCAGGCTAAACAACCTTTCAGGAATGATGTCCCAAGTCTCCACTTTGTTGACTGCTGATCCTTAATTTTTCTCCATTTTTTTCCCAGGGAAAGGAAGTTGTCACACTGCATACAGAGCAACCTATACCTTCATTATTTTAAGACCACATACACAACCTTGTATGGCAACCAGAATTGCTTCAAACTCTAATCCCACCTTCTTGCACCAGTTCCTACATCTTGTTACCTCCTACATTTTTCTGGCTTTATGTTTCTTGAATGCATGCCTTCGTCCATTCTGGCACTCTTCTTCTTCTTCTAAGTGTTATTTTTACTGAAACATACACTTGAGGGTTCTGCACTTTGTAGAGATTCATGTGTATCCAGTTTGGTTTTTTTTTCATTCCAAAATTTTGGGGTTATAGAAGACAATTTCGGTTTTGCTGTAGCGTGCTCCTGTGCTGCTTCCATATTCTTTAGAAAAATCTTCAGTGTTTTCTCTATTTAAGAAACTGAGAACCAAGAGTTTTTTTTAAAGAAATTGACATCTTAATCAGCTAGAGAATTTTATTGACTATTTAGTTCACTTGCAGACCTCAGAGGAGAAATAGATTAAAAACATATTTACATATGAAAGTGATTAATTTTAAAATCAGCAAAAACTGATTTAAATCAGTAAAGCGCATCAAAATTCTAGGCAAGAAAATGCTCTTAATGTAACTAGCAATAAATTTCCATAGATTATAGTAGCTCTCAGTGAAGATAAGATATTCCAATACAAATAATAAATAATCATAGTCTCCGTATATGGGAATTTCTTTTTTTTTTCTCCTAGTCCTAGATATTCAAACAAAAAGGCAAACCTAGTGGACTCTGATCATTTGTTTGCTACAGAATGTGGTAGACACCACTGATAAGAGTGAAATGAAGTATCAGAAAAGATCTATAAATGCAGGGAAATTCATATCCATAGGCAAACTCTTTACTTAGTTCTTAAGCATTTTATTATACTAAACCTCAAACCCAAATCATTACTGCAATTTCCATCAAAATATGTCCTTTACAAATCAAGAAGTCCCACTGAGCTAGTGCTATTTATCATTGCAGTCCATGCTGGGAAATCTGAATGGCATTCTGAAGATATTAAAGAAAGTTGTGGGAAATACAGATGAAATATGAATTTTCTAAACTGGTCTGTGATTGCGTGACTGGGTGGAATAAAACTCTCCTTTTCCTGGCATGAAAATTGTGAGGTAGTAAGATACTTTTAATTCATAGCAAGGTGAATTAGTAGCAAAGCTAAAGTTATTTCCTTAAAAAGACTGGCTGGCATACTACTTTGCTATAATTACTAAATATAATACTAGTTCTCTGAATATTCCCACCTTCTTCTTTTGTGTCTTCTAGTTTATTAATTGTTTACCTATTTGGGAGAAATATAGCCTTTTCCTAACCCAGAAAGTTATCTGCTTTTCCCAGCAGTGAGTATTTCTTATAGATCACAAGCTTATAGAATGGTAGCATTCCCAAAATGTCTAGCAATAAATTTCAGCTGTGCCTCCTAAGAGACAAGGATCTTCTTGAGGCCAAAAGCTGCAAAATCAGTTTGTGCTGCCAGCATTTTACTTTTATTCCCCTATTGATTTTATTGTTGAGAGAAACTCTTGTATTGACAGCCCTTATTACTGAATCTCCTACTTGTGCATGCATCAGCTTTGTATATCACCAGCAGTGATAAATTCTTGCAGCTTTACCCATGTAGCAGCCACTTCAGACTTCTCAGACATTTTATCTTTGACTACTCTTTAATAATTTAGCTAAAAACGTTGCTGGTGGAAATTTACTAATGACATAATGCATGTGATTCTGTACTTGCACTCAGTGGTCATTTACATTTTTCTGGAGATATCACAAAACAATTACTCACCTACTAACATATCAAGTCTGTAGTGCTTTAGATTTAAAACCTTCTATCTGTCTGTGCTCAGTCTTTTCCAACCCATAACCTATAGCCACTCTTTCTAGTGTAGGATGATCTTTGAATTCTGTTTCTTTACATCATGACAATGTTCCACAGAGTACTCAGCTGGCAGCATACTAGAGCACACTAGGATGGCGTGGTGGCGCCATAGACGTCAGCTACAGTTCTCATTAGTTTAGGTAAGATCTCAAAAAGGCATAAAATTTTACAAGAGTATATTTAAATAGGCTTTGTGAGGAAAAAACCTCAGGTAATGCTAAGTAACTTCTTCATTGATTTTAAGGCATGCTGTCTCATATAGAAGCACACGATATAGATCTTTTTACAGAATCTCAATATGAAATGCAAACCATAACATAAGCAACAGAGTAAAAATGAAATCTACTGTTTAAAATGAGCTGTAAGTTTTTAGTATTTTGATGGTCTTGCCAAAAACTTAATTTTTGTAGACGAAAATCGCGGACATCACTTTCTACACTGGGAAACTGCACATCAATGAATTTTTGCAGAAATAGAATATGGCTGAATAAATAAGTGTGGAATAACTATACAGCATTTCTCAAGATGACAGAGGGAGCTATTGGTTTAAAATAGCCCGAATAAGTATTAATAACGCAATGGCACAAATCACATTCCTTAGTTTTTGTACATTGTCCTGCTTTCAGCTAGGAAGAAGTTAATTACCTTCACAGTAGCAAGTATGGGGCTGTGTTTTGTATTTGTGCTGGAAGCACCACTGATAGTGCAGAGATGTTTTTGCTGTTGTTGAGCAATGCTTATACAGAGCTAAGGCCTTTTCTGCTTCTCGCACCACCCCGCTGGTGGGATGGCTGGGGGTGTGCGGGGATTTGGGAGGGGACAGGCAGGACACCTGACCCCAACTGACCAAAGGGATATTCCATATCATATGGTGTCATGCTCGGTTTATAAGGGGCTTGGGGAAGAGGGAGAGGGGGACAGTGGTGGCGTTCAGGGCAATGGCGTTTGTCTTCCCAAGTAACCATTACACATGACGGAGCCCTGCTGTCCTGGGGATGGCTGAACCCCTGCCTGCCATGGGGAGTGAGGAACGAATTCCTTGGTTTGCTTAGCTTGTGTGTGTGGCTTTTGCTTCACTTATTAAACTCTTGTATCTGAACCCACGAGTTTTCTCACCTTCAGTCTTCTGATTCTCTCCCCCATCCCAGTGGGGAGGACTGAGTGAGTGCCTACGTGGTGTTTAGCTGCTGAATGGGGTAAAACCATGACATACATATACTTCAATAGTCAAAATCCCATAAATAAACTCAGTCCTTACAATAATCTTGAACTGCAACTAGTTAAAATAATGTTTACTTGAGATTTCTGCTAAGCTAGGAGAAATCAAAAGAGGTAAATCTTTTACTGAAAATGACTGATGTGGCATTTTCTTCTTACCCATTCTGTCAGGATCCTGACCACAGCCCCCTCCCTACAAGTTCAGTGGCCTGAGTTAAGGTATTCAGCTGGGTGAGTTAAGGTGCTTAGTGGGGTAAATGAAAGCATTTAGTCAAAAGTTACTTCCATCACTGATGAGAAGCCAGAAGCTTGGGCTGCCTTCCTTCCTTGCAGAACTGCCTCTTAGCAAAGGCTGTCCCTGCTGCCCCTGCCTGAGTCATGTTGCAGCTTCTCAGCATCCATGTCTGTCCCCAGGCTCATACCGCTTCAATCCTGACTCAACCTGGATCCATGGACCTGGCTTTGTGGCCTGGTATTGGACCTACCTTGCCCGGGTAGACTTATCAGGCTATCACTGCACCTAGGCTGTCCCTGGAAATTGTCTCTGGGCCTGATCCTGACCCTAAGTTACTGTCTCAGTGCCTTGGCTCCTCATCAAGTGGAGGGCATTACCCTGCCTGCCTTGCATTCACCCTTGGCTCCTGATTCCCTCCCCACAGTGAGCAGTCAGACTTTTCTCCTCCCTGACATTGTCACTCAAAATCTAGGCTAACATTTATCAAAACTATTTGCATACAAAACATGCAATGAACTTGGCCTTATACTAGGAATTTAGCAGTGTTGTTAGAACGGAGATGCAATTGCAATTTCTTATGAGGAAGTAGAATTCACAAGAACAATTAGATTGATTCCTTCAAGCTTGTGGAAACAGGGATCAGGGATGATTTTCAATCCTTAGCCTAATTTCAGCAGAAAACAGTATCTTTTGAGCTGAAATAGCTGAAGTTCAGTAGCTCTTTTGTTAGAAATGGTAGCTGGGGGAACAACAGTGAGCATGTTTTGTCTTTTTGTTTGACATCAGTCGGCTCCAAGAATTGGATAATTATCTTCATTTTTTCATTCTGTTATCGAATTAGTTCTTAAAGATGGACTATTATTGTTCTGTTTTGCCTTGTGTTACTATATTCCTTTGAAAATTGCTATACTGTTACAGTTACCACATAAGGCTCTGTAATTACACTCTGATTCAGTTCCTGTATTTTAACCCATCTTTGAAATTTTGTTTCAGAAGAGATTACTTGTCAGGGATGAAGGAGTCTTGGTTTTTGAGACTTTTAGTGAATAATTTTACTGAGAATTTGGGAGTGCTGTCCCAAATATGTCTCAAGGAAGCATCACTCATTAAATGAAACAATCGTATCAGCCTTAAATGAAGACTTGTATTGTAAAAGATCCTCTCCCTGATCCCTTTTAGAGGTAAGTATTTTGGAACAAAATAAGCATAGGGATGGGACTGAAACAGTATTATACTGTTGGAGCTGGAGATAACTTGGGACTGAAAAGAAGTAAATCAATTGTAAATGAACACCACATTAGTAAAGCTGTTCAAAGAAAGGCTAAGACAAATTTAAACATGTGAGGCACCTGAACTAGGTCTCTGGTATGCCTGTCTGGCTCTCCACAGTGCATTGTAGCAATACTAGTTCACAGTCAACATTGCACTGTGCTGGAACCAACCAGTTACTTTTATAAACTTGATCAGCTCTTGAAAATACAGTTTTCTAACAAATGGTCACTTGGGCACTAGACACTTGTTAAGGCCAGCTAAAATGAGCACAGGCTCAGGAAGGTTGTGAGACACTGCACTGCAGGGTCAATACAGAGCCTCTGGCCTTATACCAGACCTGATAGAAATCTTGTGTACTGGACTGCAGTTTCAACTTGACCTGTATGTCTGTCCTTGTTTTGACTGGGACAGAGTAAATTTTCTTCCTAGCAGCTGGCATAGTGCTGTGTTTTGGATTAGAATGAGAATAATGTTGATAACACACTGATCGTTTGATTGCTGCTAGGCAATGTTTGCATTAAGTAAAGGACTTCACATACTTCTCATACTTCTCATACTCTGTGGTGGGTTGACCCTGGCTGAAGTCCAGGCGTCCACCAAAGCCATTCTATCACTCCCTCCCCTTAACTAGACAGGGGGAAAAAAGGCATAATGAACGGTTTGCAGATCAAGATAAGAGCAAGGAAATGTTGTTCACTGATCATCATTCCACGTAAAACAGACCAGACGCAGAGAGGAATTCATCTCTTTTATTACCGAGCAAAGCACAGAGCAGAACAGAGAGAAATAAAATCAAATCTTTAAACACTTCCCTCCACCCCTCCTTTCTTAACTTCACTCCTGATCTCTCCCAGCGTCCGCCCCTCCCCCAGCAGCACAAGGGAACCGGGTTGGGGGTTACAGTGAGTTGATCACATGTTTTAGCTGATTCTTCTTCCTCAGAGGGATGACTCTTCCCCTGCTCTAGCGTGGGGTCCCTCTCACAGGAGACAGTCCTGGACCGGCTTCTCCAACATGAGTCCTTCCTGTGGGCCACAGTCCTTCAGAAATTGCTCCTGTGTGTCTCTCCCACAGGGTGCAGATCTTCAGGAGCAGACTGCTCCATCGTGGGTCCCCCATGGGGTCACAAGTCCTGCCAGCAAACCTGCTCTGGTGTGGGCTTCTCTCTCCATGGACCCACAGGTCCTGCCAGGAGTTTGCTCCAGTGAGGCTTCCCACAAGGTCACAGACTCCTTCAGGTGTCGCCACCTGCTCCGACGTGGGGTCCTCCATGGGCCACAGATGAATTTCTATACCTCATCATCCCTCTTCCATGGGCTGCAGGAGGACAGCCTGCCTCACCACGGTCTTCAGCGTGGGCTGCAAGGAAATTTCTGCTCTGGTGTCAGGACGATCTCCTCCCCCCCCCTTCTTCACTGACCTTGGTGTCTGCAAAGTTTCTTACATCTTCTCGCTCCTCTCTCTGGCTGCAAAAGCTCCTGCAGTTGTTTTTGTTTTCTTCTTAAATATGTTATCACAGAGGTGCTGCCACTGTCGCTGATGGGCTCAACCTTGGCCAGTGGCTGGTCCGTCTTGGAGCCGGCTGGAATTGACTCTATTGAACACAGGGAAAACTTCTAGCAATGTTTTTGCAGAAGCTGCCACACCTGTGGCCCCCCTGCTACCAAAACCTTGCCAAACAAACTCACAACATACTCATACACTGGCGAGGAAGCTGGGGGCACAGAAGAAGTTGGGAGGTGATGTGGCCAGAACAGCTGACCCCAACTGGCCACATGGATATTCCATACCATATGATGTCATGCTCAGTATATAAGTTGGGGAAAGCTAGTTGGCAGTTTAGACCACAGCTCAGGAACTACCCGGGCATCAGTGGTCTGCAGGTGGTGAGAAATTTTACTGTGCATCACTTGTTTTGTGTATTCTAGTATTATTATTTCTTATCATCATAATCTTAATATTCTTCATTTTATGTCATATTAAACTGTCTTTATCTCAACCCACTAGTTTTACCTTTTGTTTCTCTGTCTTCCCCATCCCACTGGTGAGGGTGAATGAGCGAATGGCTGTGCGGTTGTTTCAGCTGCCTGACAGGTTAAACCACAGCACTGTCATTATGAAATTGCACAGGAAAAAAAAGGGTTACTGCACATGTAGTGGTTTCTTAAAAACAGCTATGTCTTAGAAATAATAATAATTTTTAAAAAGCTAGTAGAGATTATTGGTTACAATAATTGTACCATTTTCCTGTGACAGTTGAAATGAAAGGCTTTTGACAGTTTTCTCCTATGACCCTGCTGACATGTACAGAGGCTTTCTTGCCTCATGTGACAATAAAAATATTATTTAGATTGAATCACAAATACATGCATTTTGGCAAGACAGCAATGGAAAAGTAAAGCCATTATTTGATGACAGATGATTAAAAATAGTAAAATAAGGCCTTATTGCTGAGGTGAGTAAAACTGAAGTAATAGATAAGAAGGTACTGAAAAACATGTCAGTTGGGGAGTGTTGGTGATTTTCTTTGTTTGGTTTTGGTTTTGGTTTGGGTTGCTTTTTGGTTGGTTGGTTTTGTTCCTTCCCTCCCCTCCCTGCTCTCCCTTAGATTAATCATCTTGCATGCCAGAATTCTGAAAGGTGTGAGATTCTGAAAATACAACTAATATGATTACGTTTAAAAAGTCCCAGCTAACTGCTGTCATTTCAATGGTACAACTCTGTAGGTGTGTTGTAGGGATCTGACAATAGTTTTATAACAGTAGAGAAGAAAGGGATTGCATGGGAATCTTGATTTATGATGAAAATTTGGGCACATCCTTTATGTGTTGAATGTAAAGTGCTTTGAGACTAAGACCCTGAGGAATATTTGATTCTTGAGTTTTATGTAGTGAAGCAGATTTGAACTGTACTTGACAAGCAGAATTGTATTTGGATTGCTTTAGAAAAAAAATAAAAATCAGTTTTGATCTCTTTATTACTTGTAATTTAATGTGTTCAGAAGTGAAACGGTTTAAGAACATAATGTTCAACACACAAGTCTGAGTTTTGCATTGTATAAGACATAGGATTTATACATTGTGGAAAGCCTAGGGCAAGTGTGCTTTCTAAGATTGATTTGCTACAACATAGTCCAGGCTTCTTTGTTAAAAATCTGAATTCAGTCATAACACTGCACTTACTTTTTTGCTTATGATTATGTAAGTAGAAAGCATCTGCAGTACGTAACCATGACCTTCAAATTCATTACAACTTCATACTGGATTTGTACCAATCCTCTACATTAAGGAAATGGAATAAAAGGATTATAAATTTATATATCTTCTGTATAGATTAGTGAAAATATATTATTATTAGTGAGAAGTGCCTGAATTCATTGATTCAACATTCAGCTTTTTTGTTAATTGAATTGCCATAGGCAAAAGGAATGAGGAGAAATATTGCATATCTTTAAACTGTTTCAGTGTTAGTTTCTTCATTTAGTGTAGTTATGTGTCTTCTTACATCCTTTTTGATACAAGTTCAAATGCAAATATCTGTGATAACATAGCCATGATAAGACTAATAATTGGAATATGTATTGAAAATACTCCTGCAAAAATTACATTTGATACAATACTAGATTTAGTACAGAATCCTAATAGCTGAGTGCCTGCAAGCCTATAAAATCTAATACTATATTATCTGTTGACTAAAATGTATTATGGCTGACAACAGGTTTTTATCTTCTTTTTATTCCCTCCTCTGTTATTAAAAAAAAATTTAAAAACCCACCTTTCATTTTCTTTTTCTTTAGAACATTTCTTTGCTTTGTAAACCTTTATTAAGAATGCCAGTCTCACACAAACAACAAATCAGATTATCTGGACTCCATATCTTGTAAGAAGCTAATCTCCCATGTTCTAAATCAAACCAAGAAAATATCTCAGACTTTTTCTTTTACGGTCCTGAACAGACAGCAGTACCTGAAAACAGTATGAAGCACCTGGTGTTTGAGGCTATTCATCTAGTGTACTGACTATTCAGTCAGCATCGTAGCAAGTTCTGGCCTTGCTACATAAATGGCTTCAGTTGTTTTCTATTGGCTTATTTCCAACTGAAGCCACAAAGAATATTTTGAAAACAGTCCATTACATCTGCTGCATTAGGTGAGCTATACGGTTGAAAGCTAGCTCTTCCTTTAGGACAGAAGAAAGCAAGGCAAATTAATGGAAGTTATGACATCCAATATTATGTTATAAATAGAATATAATTTATATATCTTGTTGCTGCATAGTCAATATTCAGCAGGTAGCCATACAAAGAGGTTGAATTTGGAAGGGACCTCTGGAAGTGATCTAGTCCAAACTTCCTGCTTAAGCAGGTATCAGTAGGATATCTGATACCAAAGAATGTTAAAATTTAGCCAGAGACCATTATGCCTAAGGTTATTGAATAAATAATAATTTTTCCAGCCATACCTATTGATAAAATAGATCTGCTTCAGAAAGAAAAATAAGGGAAATAACCTTACATTTTTAAAATGCATATCTTTTATCTGGCTTTATGTACTGTTTCTGGAGCTGTAAAAAAAAGAAACCAACAAAAAAAAAACCCCTGCACCAGTGATGCACGAAACTTAAAAATAAGATCAACCTATATGGTATTTGACAACTGATTTATGCCACTCTATATGTGGGGATTCGAAAAATTGTTTTAATAGCACAACCATTCTTTAATCAGGGACTATTTATGATTTCAGAAATCAAATCAGAATGTATCATAATTTCATCCTTTCCCCATAACATATCTTCCTTTTCTTCTGAACTAACCTATTATAATATTTGTCTAAACAAATGGGAAGTTAAAGCACACTTGATACACCTGGCCACATGTCACCGGCACATTTCTTCCCTGAGGTCCGTGTTAAAGACATTACCAGGAAACTCCCTGATGTGGTATGGCTGGCTGATTATTACCCACTATTGGTTATGCAAGTTGGTAGTGGTGAGCTTGTGGAGAGACATTCAAAAGTGATCAAAAGGGACTTCAGGACACTGGGGTGATTCGCTGAAGGATCAGGAGCACAGGTAGTGTTCTCAATCCCATCGGTTGCAGGGAAGAATACGGAAAGGAACAGGAAAACTAATTGGTTGAATATATGGCTCAGAGGCTGATGCCATTAGCAGAATTTTAGGTTTTTTGCTCATGGGGAGGCTTACACAGCACTAGGCCTGCTGGTGACTGATGGAGTTCAGCTGTCTCAAAGGGGGAAAAGGATTTTGCGCATGAATTGGCGGGACTCATTGAGAGGGCTTTAAACTAGGACTGAAGGGGGAAGGGGATACAACCAGGTTCACCAGAGAGAAACATAGGGGTGGCATGCCAATGTTAGGGGTGAAATCGAAAGCCCAGCTCAAGTGCATCTATACCAATGCACGCAGCCTGGGCAGCAAACAGGAGGAGCTGGAAGCCATTGTGCAGCAGGTTAGCTATGACAGTCATCATCACAGAAACGTGCTGGGGCAACGTTCATGACTGACGTACTGCAATGGTTGGCTATAAGCTCTTCAGAAGGGGTAGGCATGGAAGGAGAGGCAGTGGGGTGGCTCTGTTAGGGAGCGTTTCGATTGTATAGAGGTCAGCAACTGAGTTGAGTGCTTATGGGCAAGGATGAGTGATGCGCGGAAACAAACTTAACAACTCATGGGGAGTTATAAAGCAGATATGTTTATTGTGGTGCCGGGTGCAAGGGGGGTTGCTCCCTCCTAACTTGCACACTGAAGGAACAGGCAACTGAATATTTATCATACACAGGCATACGTATTCATGAGAATAGGCAGGGCTATTACAATTAGTTATTATCATAACATCTGTCCCATCCATGCCTGTGTATTCTCATCTAGGCAGGGGATCTCTGGGAATAAAGCTCCAGCGGAATTGCCAGACTGTCCTGGGCCGTTATCTACAAGGTCGTTTGGCCTGCTATATGAAGAATGTGGATCGTCTTGTTGGTGCCTCTTATCTTTGTTTATTCTCATAAAGACCTCATCTTATTTTGCTTCTACTTTTGAATTAGCTTTGTACCAGGTTCCTCTTGTTTTGCTAAAACCTGGTCCTCTGTTAGTTGAAGATAGAGCAAATGTTTAACTGTTTTGTTTCAATTCCATTTCATGAGAGCAGAGGTCAACAAAGCAGATATCCTGCTGGGAGTCTGTTACAGACCAACCAACCAGGATGAAGAAGTAGATGAAGAATTTTCTAGGCAGCTGGTAGAAGTCTCTCAATCACTAGCCCTTGTTCTTGTGGGGGACTTAACTTACCTAACATCTGCTGGAAATACAACATAGCAGAGAGGAAAGAGTCTAGGAGGTTCCTGGAATGTGTGGAAGATTACAACTTCCTGACACAGCTCCTAAGTGAGCCTACCAGAGGAGGTGCCTCACTTGACCTGCTATTTACAAACAGAGAAGGACTGGTGGGAGATGTGGTTGGTTGGAGGCGATCTTGGGCTTAGTGACCACGAAATAGTAGAATTTTTGATTCTTGGCAAAGTAAGGAGGGGGTCAGCAAAACCACTACCATGGACTTCCAGAGGGCAGAATTTGGCCTGCTCAGCACACTGAGAGAGTCCCTTGGGAGACAGTGCTGAAGGGCAAAGGGGTCTGGGAAGGCTGGGCATTCTTCAAGAAGGAAGTCTTAAAGGCACAGGAGCAGGCTGTCCCCACTTGTTGTAAGATGAACCATGGGGGAAGACAACCAGCCTGTCTGACCAAGGGAGCTTCTGCTGGGACTCAGAGAAAAAAGAAGAAGGGGCAGGCAGCTCAAGAAGAATACAGGGATCTCACCTAGGTCATGCAGAGGGAAAATTAGAAAGGCAAAAGCCCAGGTAGAGCTCAATCTGGCTGCTGCTATAAGGGATAACAAAAAATATCTTTACAAACACATTAAGAGCAAAACGAGTACCAGTGGGAATTTCCATCTTTTATTGGATGTAGAGGGAAACATGACCAACAAGGGTGAAGAAAAGGCTGAGATACGTACTGGCATCTTTGCCTCAGTCTATAATAGTCAGATCAGCTGCCCCCAGGGCGTTCAGCCCCCTGAGCTGGCAGCAGGGATGGAGAGCAGAATAAACCCCCCATGATCCAGGAAGAAGCAGTTCACTACCTAAAAAACCTACTCACAAGTCAATGGGGCTGGATGGGATCCACCCGAGAGTGCTGAGGGAGCTGCTGGAGGAGCTTAACAAGCCACTCTCTGTCATTTATCAACAGTCATGGTTAACAAGGGAGGTCCCAGACAACAGGAGGCTTGACCAAGAAGGTAACAGCATCCTGACTTGTATTAGGAATAGTGTGGCCCGCAGGAGCAGGGAAGTGATCATCCCCATGTACTTGGCTCTGGTGAGACCACACTTCGAGTGCTGTGTTCAGTTTTTGGCCCCTCACTACAAGAAAGACGTTGACGCCCTGGAGCATGTCCTGAGAACGGCAACAAAGCTGGTGAAGGGTGTAGAGAACAAGTTTTACAAGGAACAGCTAAGGCAACTTGGGTTGTTTAGTCTGGAGAAAAGGAGATTGAGGGAAGACCTTATCGCTCTCTATAACTACCTGAAAGGAGGTTGTAGTGAGGTGGGTGTTGGTCTCTTCTTCCAAGCAACAAGTTATAGGACAAAAGGAAATGGCCTCAAATTGTTCTGGTGGAGGTTTAGATCTGAAATTAGGAAAACTTTCTTCACCAAAATGGCTATCAACCATTGGAACAGGCTCCCTAGGGAGGTGATGGAGTCACCATCCCTGGAGGTGTTCAAGAAGCATGTAGACAGGCACTTCAGGACATGGTTTAGTTGACATGGTGGTGTTGGGTTGATGGTGGGACTTGATGACCTTAGAGGTCTTTTCCAACCTTAAAGATTCTATGAATCTATTTCAGGACTACACTTTGTAAATTGAAAAGAACAGTAAACAGACCATACTGAATTGTCTAGGATGAATAGTGAATAGATGATGAACAACGTATTCCGAAGTATGAGGAAAGTTTTTAGAAAGTGTTATCCTTGCACGATAAGCTTATCACAGACTGGCTTGGGTTGGAAGGGATCTTAAAGAACATCTAGTGCCAACTTCCCCTGCCATGGACAGGGACACCCTCCACTAGACCATGTTGCTCATAGTAAAGGATTTTTTCCTATTATCTAATTTAAATCTACCCTCCTTCATCTTAAACACATTACCCCTTGTCCTATCTCTACATGCCCTTGTGAACAGTCGCTCTCCAGATTCCTTGTAAATCCCCTTTAGTTACTGGAAGGTTGCTATAACATCTCCCCAAAGCCTTCTTTTCTCCAGGCTGACCAAGCCCAACTCTTTCAGCTGATCTTCACAGAAGATCTGCTCCAGCATTTTGATTATCTTTGTGGCTGTGGTGGGTTGACCCTAGCTGGAGTTCAAGCACCCACCAAAGCTGCTCTATAACTCCCTGTTCTGAGCTGGACAGGGGAGAGAAAATACAATGAAAGGCTCATGGGTCGAAATAAGGACAGGGAAAGATCGATCACTAATCACCATCATGGACTAAACAGACCCATCTTAGGAAAAAATTAATCTAATTTATTACCAAGCAAAACAGAGCAATGAGAAATAAAACCTAATCTTAGAACAGCTCCCCTCACCCCTCCCTTCTTCCCAGGCTCATCTTTACTCCCAGTTTCTCTACCTCCTCCCCCCGGCTGCACAGGGAGACAGGGATCAGGGGTTGTAGTCAGTTCATCACACATTGTTTCAGTCACTCCCTCCTCCTCATGGGGAGGACTCCTCACGGTCTTCTCTTGCTCCACTGTGGGGTCCCTCCCACAGGAGACAGTACTCCATGAACTTCTCCAACATAAGTTCTTCCCATGGGCTACAGAAGCCAGCCTTGTAGCCCCCCTGCTACCAAAACCTTGCCATGCAAGTCCAATACAATGGCCCTCCTCTGGACTTACTCCAACAGCTCCATGTCTTTCCTGTACAGGGGCCTCAGAGCTGGATGCAGTACTCCAGGTGGGGACTCACAATAACAGAGTAGAGGGGGAGAATCACCTCCCTTGACCTGCTGGTCACCCTTCTTTTGATGCAGCCCAGGATATGGTTGGCTTTCTGGGTTGCAAGTGCACATCGATGACTCAGGTTGAGCTTCTCATTCACCAACATGCCCAAGTCCTTTTCTTCAGGGCTCCTTTCAGTCCATTCTCTGACCAGCCTGCATTTGTGCTTGGGATTGCCCTGATCCATGTGCAGAACCTTGCACTTGGCCTTGTTAAACTAAAGTTGGACCATTAGCGCTGGCAGTCACTAATGTTAGTCATTAGGATTATCTCAGCATACATTTTCAGAGGCTGAATTTCACATAAAATTTTAAGCGTAATCCATATGAAAGCCCAGAAAATCCAAACATATTATTTGTTTGAAGTCAACTAAACCAAAATGAATAAATTAAGTGTTTCGAACTTCTAAAGCCTAAAGCATTTTTTCTTCAGATACCAAAGCCTAGTATATATCGCTTTTGTGACTCTTGGTTGACAGAAAGTTTTACATCAACCTGACACTACAGAGTTTCAGGACCTGGCTGGACTTGCCTTGACCCAGGCTGATTTTATCTTGCATTAACAAATGTCTAGAGACCAAACGATGGTTGCCGAACATGTTGGAGCTGCAGCTCTGTAAGTTCCATCTGGTCAAGGCCTGATTCTTTATATCAACATAAAAACTTGAATTTCTGAAATTTTTGCATGTTTGATGTGCTATATCTTCATTTAGGTCATAAAATAACAAAAAATTTTGTTATCTAAAGCTTCTAGCTTAAACTTATTTGACCAAATTTGAAACAATATGATCTGTTAAAGTATTTAGATATGTGCATCAGCTGACTGCTTTTTGAGACTAAACAGAATCATTGTTAAGTAGAAAAACATGTCACAAGGAGTCAGCAGGGATATTTACTGAGATTATCTTTTTAATAATCTTATTTCGCTTGCAAATACTGCATCCTTCTCTGTCAATGTCTGGCTGCCTTCTTAAGCCAAAACTTTTAAATAACAATATTCCCGTGCTGTAACATACAGCATAGTTATTTTATCTCATTACTCCTTAATTTACATTCTTTCCTGCTTGGATCGTACGTATCCCTCAAAAGAATCACATATTCATATAACCTTTGCTTCCCATGCATGTGGACATAGAAGAAAAAGAATAATATGTCTGTATGTGTTGTATGAGGTAGCAGAAAAAGTAGGAAAAAAATCCTCTTTCCAAAAAGCCAGATAGATTGCATAGGAAACCTAGAGGCATAGTGGACCATTCCATTTTCAAATCAAAGGCGGAACTGTAGAAACTCCGCATCTTTGAACAGTGGAAAACTCTGCTTTCAAAATTTCAAATGAAACTGAAGTTTGGTAGTACCTCAGTGTTCCTTGTTAAGCTGTGGTCGCTAAGATATACAGAGTAATGGCTTCCAGTAAGAACTAGGAAACTTTATTAAATCCAAGGCTTTTCTGGTAATCAAGTTCTGTGAACTGGAATCCCTGGAGTTCCCTGTTTGATTTGTCTCAATGCAAAACTTGACTAGAGAAAAAACGTACAATCCACTCTAAGATGTCTCTGCTTTGAGAGGGGAACTGAACTAGAAGAACCACTCCTAGGTTCCCTTCCAATCTAAATAATTTATGATTCTATGGCTCTGTGATAGAAAAGCATTTACAGTGACAGTCAGTTTTGTCTGAGAATTTCTTGCCAGCTGTCCTTGCTTCATGTCATGTTACTGCATAGCAACATACCAGAAGACAATTTGTTCAGACAGTTCCTTCAGGTGCATTATTATTTCTTCTTTTCTAGCTCTGTAATGAACTTAAATGTATTTTTTAATATAAATTTAATGAATATCATGTTATGAAAAGCTCTTGCACATTAGTAAATAAGTACGATGTAAGTAGGCATTTGGGAGCATACTGAAACTGTACATGCAGTTATATTTCTCATCCCCCCCTTTTTTTCCCCCCTTATCATTTGACAGGATCTGTGATCTCTGTAGCTATCTTGCCTACTACATCCTTCACAGGCTTTGTTGTTTATAAACTCTGAAGCCGGCCCAAGGATTACAGGTTAGGATTGCTAGATAAATTGCTGGATTTGGATTTTCTTACCCTTGGATGTAATTGTAATCAGTTTGGTCAGCATTATGATTGTAATAATAAGGGTTTGTAGTACCAAGATGAAGTAAAATTGTATTTTATTTTAACAGTTGCCTGAGCAGTTTCTAGTCTTTGCAGTGATTTTCCTGCCATATGTACTAAGTTTTACATGTCTCCATATTAAAAATTAGGACAATTTATTTAAGAAATTACTCTGCACCCAACTGCAGTATACATGAATGATGATTATTCATTCAGCCACAAGGTTTAAGGATGGAATTGTTTGCCAGGGATGGAAGATAGAGCTTTCATTCTGAAAATAGAATCAAGCCAGCCTTAAAATACAAGACCTCTGAAGATTAGGTTGTCTAGCTTAATCAGAGAGAAGACTGAGGGATGAATTCTACATGAATATACACTTTTATGCACACAACTGTAATAAAAAGGAGAGGACATCTGTTTAACTTTGAAGATAAAATGGTGACATAAATCCAGTTATTGAGAGCCAACTTTTAGACAAGATAGTATTAGAATTAGAAATAAATGTTCTTCTTGTGAGATATTCAAATATTGTCAGAGTAAGACAACTTGAAATCATTTGATAATTCCACAATTTCAGAAGTATACTTCACTCCAGAAAATTTTATAACCTCTGTGCATGGTTTTAATGGATATAGGACTGCTTTGGTTCATTTGAACCTTGAAATCTTTTAATCTCTGATTCTCCATTTTCATCATCTTTCAAGACTACTGGGGAAAACAAAATTTAATGCATTGACATTTTAATGTTCTTCGTACTTGCATCTATACATTAAACTAGTAACAAAATCAAATTTCATGCTTCAGAGCTTTAGCCAGTCATCAGCAAAGTGAAGGAGTACACTGACTTGATGAGCAATTGGTTAGATATATTTTTCCTCCTCTTCTTTTGAAGAATTACAGGCTAGCTGCAACTGTAGACTGAAAGAAAAGATAGATACATTTACAGTTATCTGCTGACCTGTTCAAGGTCATGCTGATAGCCAGATTTTTATTCAAGCGGGAAATTTTCCCTGCTCAGTTTGATGGGGAATTTGGAAGATTTTTGCTAACTTCTTAATTTTCTCTATAGCAAAACTGGTAGATGGATAATATAAAAAAATATTTTTCAGCTTCTAAATTTTATGGTCAGTATAAATCAGATCTTCAAAAGAAGTGTTTTTGTTTGGATTATCTGCGTGTATTTCATATAATAAAATCTTAGCAGTATTCAAAACCTGGAGTAGAGGAACACATGCAGTTCTCCCTTGATGCCATGAGCTACTCAGGGAGAAATGCATACAATCATTACACCTAGGAAAGGGAAGTTATCAACTCCTGCAGCACTCAGATCAAAAGGCTGGCAACTGTTGGAATTGACCTTGGAGACTGGCCAGATCCCCACACAGCTGCTCTCTCACTCCCCCTCCTTAGGAGGACAGGAAGAGAAAATAAGATGGAAAAGCTTGTAATCTCTTGATGTTTCTACACTGTTTATGGGGTCAGAAATATTCCAGACTGGAAAAGGACCTGGTTAAAATTAAGTGGACGAAATAACCTGGCAAAGGCCTGACTATTGTTTATCCATTTAGGATAAAAAAGAAACAATGTGGAAAATCTGTACTTTCTTAAAGAACACTGTAGAAGTGAGGTTAAATGAATTAATTTACAGTTGTAGTTAAATAAGAACATGATGAACCTCTAAGAAATCGAAGTACTTCACTTTTCCTAACATCCCCAATTTACATCTTTTTTTCTTAAGGAATAAGGTAGCTGCTCTATTTTTTTTTCTTAAAAATTCTGTGGTGACTTAACCTTTGCTGACTTCCAGATGCCCATCAAGCCGCTCTGACACTAACCCTCCGCAACACAGTAGGGGAAAAAATCAGATGGAAAAGCTCATGGGTTGAGATAAAGGCAGGGAGATCACTCACCAATTGCCATCAACAAGTAAAACGGACTCAACTTGGAAAAAAATTAATTCATTGCCAAAGAAGAGCAGAGTAGGATGAAGAGAAACAAGGAGAAAACTAAAGTCACTCTTCTCCCACCCCCACCTTCTTCCCAGGCTTAACTTTACTCCTGACTCTTCTACCACCTTTCAGCCCAAGCAGTGCGAGGGGATGGGAAATGGGGATTACGGTCAGTTCATAAGACTTCAGTTGTGTTTCTCTTTCCCATACTTTTCCCCTGCTCCAGCATGGGATCCTTGCCATGACATACAGTCCTTCATGAACTGCTCCAATGTGAGTCTTTTCCATGGGGTACAACTCTTCAGAAACCGACTGCGACAGCATGAGTTTCACATGGGCTGCAGATCCAGCCAGAAAATCTGGTCCTACATAGGCTCCTCTCCACAGGCTCCTGTGTAGGTTTTCCACAGTCTGTAGCTTCCCCTAGGGCATGACTTCCTTCTGTAGTGTGTGGTCTTCCATGGCTTACAGTGTGGATTTATGCTCCAATGTAGTCCTCTATGGGCTACAGAGGGACAACATGCTTCACCATAGTCTTCTCCATGGGCTGTGTCTGGAACATCTCCTCTTCCTGCTTCTCCATTGACTTCAGTGTCTGCAGGGCTGTTTCTCACATTTTTCTCACCCCACTCACAGCTGCTTCACAGCATATGTTGCCTTTTCTTAAATATGTTATTGCAGAATCACCATTGTCTTGGCTGATGGGCTCAGCAACGGATCTGTTTTGGAGCTGACTGGAACTGGTTCTGTCTCAAGTTGTGGGAGAACCTGTTCTCACAGAAACCACCCCTGCTGCTCCCTTCCTCCCCCAGATCTCACCACATCAACCCAACACAGTTCTCCATAGAGAAGAAAACAAACAAACTAGTTTATTGAATGAAAACTTTATCCATTGCAAAGGATTTACCAGTTTCCCATTATAGACTTTAATTCATCTTCCATCCACTATAAACCAAACCAAAACAAAACCCAAACCAAAAACCAAACCCAAATAAACTCAACAAAGTAAAACAATCACATGGAACCCAAATTTTAATGAGATGGATTATATCCACATTAAAGTTACTCTCTAAAGGTTGGAAGTTATTAAATGGATTATGCAAACAGAACTTTATAAAATAAAGCAGGGAGAGAAATATTTATAACTATTTTTGCATTATGACAAAAAGTGTTGAAAAAACATGATCAATGTCTTTCTCTATAAAATCCTAGTTGATTATGATTTCAAGCAGTAAATAAACTATTAAGATTGGGAACAGGCAGAGAAGTAGGAAGCTGTGCGCTGAAATCAGCTCAAAGTGCTTGAGAAGATGCCTTTGCTTTTATTTTTTACGTAAGAAAAGGATTATTTTTTTTCTGACAAAAAGCAGAATGTGGGAATCTCAGTCACTTTACGTACTGAAGACAGGATCAATACATTTATTAATGTCTTGCAGTCTGTGAGGATGTCTGAGAGATTTGCTCTCTGCACTGGCCTGGCTGCAATCTCATCTTTTTGTCAAGTTTCTCCAAATCTCAAGCATGGTATCTCTTCTGGGTTGAATACTTGCAATCTTATCTATAAGCTACTGAAGCTGATGAGAACCTTTTTGTTAGATCAAGAAAGCTTGGAAAATTTGTTTTGAGAGGTCAGTAAAATGGGTAGTAAGATATAGATCTTACATCTTTTGGGGTAGCAGGAGACTAATAATCTTATGATTGACATTCTACAGTTACTTAAGCCTTTCTTACTGCAAATGTGGAAAAATGTTAAAACAGACAACCTGTATAATGAAGGGTCATATCCCACATGTGTGAATGAAGGGAAACAGAAGAGGGATTTTTATACTACTAAGAAGAACTTGAGAAGTATTTCCCATCTTCAGAAATCAGGAATATCATGTAAACATTCTTTAGTTAGGTGTGATCACTGATGTATTGTTTCTGTGATGGTTGAAGCAGGATTTCAGATTATGTCTTGTGAGTTTAATACGTAATTTTCAGACAAGCTGTAATTATCAGTGTCCCATGTGACATGTAGCATACCTGAATTCTTCTTGTCTATATTCTTTTGACCAAAACAAGGACTTTTGTGCCAGTATCTTGTAATTTTTTTCCAGTTCTATCAACAAATCTAATAAGAGATATTACTTCTCCTCACAAGCATTCCTTTAGTGTCTAGCACTAAAGCAAAGCACTGCAACAAAGACACAGCAACAAAGTCTGAATTTAATACATTGAAATTCATTGTGGCCAGAAGCATACATGTAAATGTCAATGCTGAAGCTTAACCTTTTTCTAATATTGTCAACTATATATTGGCATCTGGCTTTCTCGGCCCATTTTCTGAGAAAATGTAAATGTTTTAGCCCTCCTGGCAGGGAATTTCAGCATACATAATAGAAGAGAGAGACAACAATGCACAGTGCTCCTGTAGTGGCTAACAGAAGTAGCAGACAGCCCAAAGCTTCATGCTTATCTGGTGCTTTCATTCAGAAGCCAAAGTGATGTTTCCTTCTGTTGCCAACTGATAACAAGTGGAAAATACAGGCAAAAATAACTTTAGGCCACTGCATCCCTATCAGAACAGAGAAAAACAAATTGCTGGGCTGATTGGCAAGAAAGTGGTGAAAGTGTTCATAGGTTTGCTGGGACTGAAATGTGTAGAATTGGAGGCTAAGAGAAAGGGAAACTGAGTTCTAGGGAACAAGAAAAGGAGAGAAACCAAGAAAGGGCATAGGAAAAGATGAAGTACAATGAAAGAAAATATTAGAATTTAAGAAGAAAAAGAGATTCTGAGAGAAAGCGGTTACTTGCTTTACTGGAATGGAAGATGTACACCTACAGCCATGTAAGGGAGAAAATTCTCATGGTGTTGCTGCTGCAGAAGCTTGTTTTCCAATTTCAAATTCAGAGAAACAAAAGAGAAGAGTTTTCTAGCCCCTAGCCTCTGCTGATGATTCAGTATTTAGTTAATTGTCATATGTCTCATGTGCTCCTCTGCCTTTGGGAATTGCAGGCTAGAGCTCTTTGGAAATTTACCATTAGAATAATTTCTCATAAGAAAATATTGATTAGTTGCAAAATGCAACTAGTGAGGGCACATACAGCAAAGAGAGTTTATGGTTGAAGTACTTCAGGGAGATTTAATTCTCTTTTCCACATTCCACTTATTTGTCTTTCCAGTCTAATTGTATCAGGAAGACACTTAAGATTTGTCTGTTCTCTTCTTTTGGAAAGATTGTTGCATTTCTGAGGAAGTCTTCCGACACTTTGGAAATGCTCCCTGTTGAACAAACAAATGTTTTGAAACTCAAAAACATTACCATAGTTGGAAAAAAGTTCTAGTTAATTTCTCTTCTAGATAGCCATTCATGATCAGATCTTTAGGCTTATTAAAGTAAATTTGTCTCTCCTTAAGGGAATTTATGTGTATGAATAACTTCCATTAAAGCTTGTACTGAAGCAAAGAGTAGGTAAAAGGTTTTGGGAGAGCAAATTTCCTAATTGTGCCAGTCTGCAACTGCAGAGTGTTCATGGAATAATGTAGACCTTGCATTCATTGGAATTAGATTAACTTTCTCTAAGATGAGAAATTTGATTCTTTTTGTTAGAATTAAAACACCGTAGAAGGACCTTTCAGTTGTTAGAAAATTACATCATATTAAATTTAGAGGATTATTTCAGTTGTTTATAATGAATGGTTTGACCAGCTAGAGGACAGGAGACATGTTATAGAAATTTTTTAGTGTTTAGATCACAGTTATTTTTCTGAAAAAATAAAGATTTGCCATTTACCTTTAAGCAAAATGCATTAATACATAAAAAACCATTAGTGCATCACATAGTTTAGTTCTCCTAGATGATTACACTGTAAATGAGAAGTCACAAATTTGTCAGATGTGTAGTGCCTCTCCAAATAATTTTAAGGAACTAACTATATACTATTCATCATTCGTCTTGTCTGCTCTTATTATAACTGATCGTTGATTCCTAAGTTACATACTCTGTACAGCAAGGGGTGTTGATGGATAAAGATCTGAAACTTCTACAAGCCAGCTGTAATTTCTTGAATATTCCTGTCCTGTCCACAGTACTAGCATAGCATACAAGCTCGCTATAAAGGTTTTAAGGCAGTGATTTCATGAAAAATTATGCCCTCTGTAAAAATCCATGAATTGTGTTGTAATATGGCTGAGAGCTGTAATATAATGATGTTTTCTCTTCATGTTTGTTTGATGGGGTTTTTTTTGTTTGAATGACAGATTCATCATGTGGTCAGGAAGAAATAATAGAATTACTGAATATTTTAATGTTACAGATATAATGAACGACAACCTTTTCCCAATAAGTTTTTCCACATATACATATATTCAAACATGTCTCTGTCCTTTCTGATATACAGTGGTATGGAAGTTATGAATCTCAGTCTATATAATTGGAACAGATATTCAAGAAATACAGAGTTTTCTATTTCATCATTAATGTTATTAACTTTCATTGAGATACTTGAGAAAATGCATGGCTTTCACAGCTCTCATTTCATCCACCAAATGTATTGTTATATTGGAAAGCAATCAACTTTGTCAAGTACAGTAAGTAAATCTGTACAAGTACACTTAGATTACAATGTGTTGAAACTTTACAGAATAGAATAGAATAGAACAGAACAGAATACTTCCGGCTGGAAGGAGCTAACAACGATCATCTAACCCAACTGCCTAATCCATTCGGGGCTCACCAAAAGTTAAAGCATGCTGTTAAGGGCATTGTCCAAACACTGCTTAAACACAGACAGGCTTGGGGCATTGACCACCTATCTAGGAAGCCTGTTCCAGGGTTTGACCACCCTCTCTGTGAAGAAACGGTTCCTAATGTCCAACCTGAACCATCCCGGCACAGATTTGAACCATTCCTGTGCGTCCTATCACAGGATCCCAGGGAGAAGATCTCAGCACCTCCCTCTGGCCACAGTAGTAAAAGGAGCTCAGCACCTCCCTCTGTCTTTTACTACCTGGCCACAGTAGTAAAAAATAACAAAAAATGTTTATAGAAATACATTAATGGTAAGAGGAGGTCCAAGGAGAATCTCCATCCCTTACTGGATGCAGCGGGGAACATGACTACTGAGGATAAGGAAAAACGACTGAGATTCTCAATGCAGCCTTTGCATCTGTCTTCAATAGTCAGACCAGTTGTCCTCGGGGTACTCAGCCTCCGGACCTGGAAGTCTAGGGCAGGGAGCAGAAAAAAACCCCCACAATCCAGTTTGAAACACTTAGAGAACTACTG
>VWZZ01007196.1:764602-812212 GCA_013399095.1 Psophia crepitans | reverse complement strand
AGAAGCAAAACTGATGTAAATAGTTAAATATTTCAATAAATTTGACATTAGAGCAACACAGCATGCATTTTAGACCCTAAATTCAAAGAATTTTGTAGAATTTATTTTGGAAACGTCATATTGTTGATCTTCTGTCTGTCCACTTGAAGAGAGAATTATCTATTTATCTGGAGAAAAAAGAGTGGTAAACCACCTAATTATACAGCGAAACATAAACACATTTAATAATATTAGGACAACAATTACAAATAAGGCTGCATGCAACGTTTTGCAGTGAATATCCTGTGATCATAGTTCACAAGGCCCTAAATTGGGGTCCTTATGGTTTCTGTCACTGAGTTTTTTTCGGAGTAGCAGTAAAGACAGTGAACCAAATAAATGGTAGAATGGCAAGTACTATTTTTATTTTCTTCTTCTCCCCTCCTGTAAGTATTTCAGTACTGTCAAATACTGCGTGTGCAAATCCATGTGTGTTTTTTGATGTTTTTCTTCATGGGCATGTACATTCTCACTGGTATCAGATGGACTATTCATGCAGTAAAACATTCCTGTAAGCCTTGTAGGAGTGAGGAACTGTAACATAAGTTATTTATTTCACCACAGAGCTGGAAGTGAGACAATTTGTTTTCTTTCATAAGAATTACTAGAAATAGGTTATATTCCAGAATGAATGTTCTTATTGCATAATAATGAGACCTGTTGCATAATAAAGAATCCACAGAGATTTGTTTTTCCCTACTTCTTGGCAATCTGGAAGCATGCTAAATCATAAAGTATGTAAAGTCTAGAATATGTAGTATGTAGAGAGTGTAGATATTTGTATGTATGTATGTAAAGGGAGAAAAAGCTTGCACCTGTCTGCTGAAAAGTCTTTTCATTGGTAGACATCTTGGCTTCAGTTTTATTGTCAGTTAGGATGGACATGAAAACAGATACTGTTGCATGTCTGAGAAAAAGTTATCACTATAGATAAAAACAGTATTAAATTTCCAATACCAAACTCTAAATTCAAATATATGCAAAATACCTATTTTAATGGTTTAAATTATTCTTACATTAGCATAAGCATTCCCATGCTAAGAACAAGAAAACACTGTGAAGAGCCAGAGTGTAGCAGTCTTAAATCCTTAATTTAATATTTCATTTCTAAAAACTCTCTCCGTAAATGAAACTCTAGTTCATGCAGGGCTAATTTTGAGTATTTGGGGAGCAAGGTGAATGATCTAATAAGTGAGTTCACAGGGAGGGGGGTTAGTTTTCTTGATACATAATTTCAGAATTTGAAGAATGAGGGAAACTTTTCCAGTCTGTGACCTGAAGTATGCTGATGGATTATTTTTTTCCCCCCTCAATTTGGGATCTATCAAGGTAGGAGACAATTTCAATTACAATATTTTCTATTAACAGCAATAGTAGTTAGTTTGGAGATTTTGGAAACTAATACTTTTAGGACAACACATTGTCTATTGTTTCATGATTTGTTAGTCCATTCTGTGGTTCTAAAACGCTCAAATACTGACATATATAGATTGGTTGGAAAACGAACTAGTCATTTGAGTTCCATTAAACTGCATTTTTAGGTATTCAGAATTTGCACTTAACTGGACTTTTATACTTTGTGAGACAGACGATTTGATCATTGGTGTCGTGAACTTATTTTCATTTAAGCAACTGTTTGTTGTAAAACTCTAAAAATACAAACCAAGCATCCATTCCATGGTTTTTAAAGAAATGACTATTATAAAACTGAGAATATTGTATTCTCTAGTAAGTTTTGAAACAGCTTGGATAATGCCTTGGTTAGGCATTGGAATGAGTTGTCCAGGGAGGTGGTGGAGTCACCGTCCCTGGGGGTGTTTGAAGAAAGGTTGGATCTGGTACTTAGGGACATGGTTTAGTGGGTAATAGGTGGTAGGGAGACAGTTGGACTAGATGATCCTGGAGGTCTCTTCCAACCTTAATGAGTCTATGAGTCTGTGAAATAACCTTTAAGAACATACTGGATCATTCTCTCAGCTATATTCAAAGGAATCCATAATTAAAGTTTGATGGGTGGATGTGGTGTTTGGGGTGTGGAGTAGGTGTTTCTTGGGAGAGTGGGGTATTTTGTGGTTTGGTTTTTTTAACTAGAGTTCAATCCTTTCTTCTAAACAGTCTTAGTGTTTCCATTTTGCTCATGATTATAGTAGAGCCCTATTTGCTGTTTTAGCTTTCTTATTTCATTTTCTTGGCTGACTCTACTTGAATCTCTCTTGATAATTTGTTCTTTTGAATGTATAGCATAGTCTACAAACAAAAGTGTTGCGGGTGTGAACCAAAAAATCTTCTTAAGAATGGCTCTTGAAATTTTCATTTTAAATTTATTTTGTTTAAAAAAAGTTATTTCTTAAGTATGTATGTGTGTTTAGCAGAAAAATAAACCTCAGAGTTTCCTAATTTTAAGCACTGTTTTTTCACCTGAAATTTAATCAGCTATAAACAGGTAAAAAACCTTTCTTAGCTCATTAAGGTGGGAAATATGAACAGAAATTCCAAATACTGTTCATATAATTCATCTAAACTGTAACAGCTGTGTCCAACATTTAATTGATTTAGGTAGTGTGAATTAATCCCATCTTTAATGTTCTTGGAACACACTGTTTCCTTAAGCTTCCACTGCTTTTTAAAGAACATTTCAATAGGTAAGAATAAAATTAGAGGAACATACAATAAGTATATGAAAAATACTATCATGAGTAATTTCCTTGAACTTTAAAATATCAAACTTGATTTTCTGGTATTCATTACATATATGGTGTGAATTGCAGGAATAACCTTGATGATATACTTTTTAAATAACATATTTCTAGAAATTTGAGTAAGGAAATTGGAAAATGCATATGAAAACACTGGTGGCCTAAGTCATGGTAATACTTTTTTTAAAAAACAAACAAACCAACCCACAGTAGAATTATCTGAGACCAATATTTAAAATTCTCTGGAGCAGATGTCCAAATTCATCATACATGGTGTGTGTATCAGAAAGCATACTTTTAAGTTAGCTGAGAAATTTTTTTTTTCAGAAATCTAGGGCAAGTGCAAAATGGCAGGTATCGCTAGAAAAGGAAACACAAGAAACTGAAATAACTGAGGCAGATCTACATAATCAAACAGAAGATTGTTCAGTATTTTTGATGGACATAGTACTTCTCTGAAACTTCTGGTGTGGTGGAAGAACATAGATGAACTATAGAATAAGATTATTAGGCATAAGAGTTTGAAAACATTGGGGATGTGATTTATCATTCTATACAAGTACAGGATTCCTTGTAATATGTTTTTATTTTAGGATTTTAAATAACCTAACTTTCTGATGGAAAGAGTCTTTTTATTATGGATGTAGAATATACTTGAAATAGAACTCCATCATAATCTTACCAAAACAACTGAACATCCATTTTATCAATGTGCATTTTTATCGAGTATTTAAAACCCTTCAGTAGTTTTGGCTGAAAAACTGTTTTGTTGTTTGGTTGTGTTTGTTGTTTTTTTAAACAACAACAAACCTAGAAACAGCAGTACTGTCTACTTTTAAATTTTTTTGTTGGAGAAATAATTTTTGTTGTATGTGTTGGGCAAAAATAACTTGAAAGATGTCATGGATCATCAAAATAGTTTAGTGTAGTTCAGTCGCTTTGTAGGATGTGTTCTAGTTTCTGAGTAGATCAATGGTTTGTATACCTTTTTTTAGTTATTCTCTTTCTCCTTTGTCTGTTGTGCCACAGTGGAGGATCTGGGATGGTCTAAAGAGGTCCCTTCCAACCGAAATGCTTCTGTGATCTGCCGTCTATATTTAAATCACTGGTTAACAAATTTTTAAAACTTGAGTTGTTGAATTAGGGGGAGGGAAACAAACAGAAAACAAAAACACACTCACTCCCTCCCCAAAGTGAGAATACTGACCTACATTAAGTTCTGAATACCAGAAGATGTTGAAAATACTGAAACTGTAGAAGACGGTAAAGAAAACATTACTACTGAATTCCCCAAAAGACAGAAATAATAGCAGTACTTGAAGAGATCTGGTTTCTTGAAATGTCACCCATTTCAATAGCTGTAGGCCATCCTTCAAGAACCCGGCTCACTGAAAATGCCCTAAGCAGAGGGTATGTAGAAAAAGTTGTCAAGAAAACATATTTTTTTGGTTTTACTTGCACATACCATCTAGTCTGTATTGACTGAAATTCTGACTGCAGGATGTGTTTCTGACGTGCAACGTAGCAGCAAGCAACATGTTCCCAAGGTATATCAAGTCTTTCCTAGATTCCATCCAACTGCAGTTCAGAAAGCTAGGGTTAGGAGTTGCTTTATGATGACTGCAGATAAAAGAGTCTATAGAATAGAATCACAGAATGGTTTGGGTTGGAACGGACCTCAAAGATCATATAGTTCCAACACCGCTGCAATGGGCAGGGACACACACACACACACACACCCCCCCCCGAGGCCCAAAGCCTCATCAAACTATACCTCTCTGGAGAACACTTTTAATCTTTTATTTCACTGTTTTTTAATAACACACCTACATTTTAACTAATACATAAAATCTGGAAGATACTTTTCATAAGATTATTTTTACCTTTCTTATTTGGGAGAAGGATACCATCTGTGCAATTCTTTCTCCAAGTCCTGGTTTGCAATCTGTTTGCATCTTCATGTCCTGTGGGAAGGAGTAATCAGAGATGGTTTTGGTTTGTAAGTTGCACCAGTAAGTGCTATGTGCAGGAAGGATACAGGTTAGAGCAGGTCATAGTTCTTTCAGTGTATTTTCTTTCACACCCTTTACTCAAAACAGCTCTGTGAGCTGGCCCTGATGAATAGTAGCAATTCTTATCTAGCTGATGATTCTGGGCTCTTTGAAGCACTCTGAGGGTCTGATGCTTTGTCTTCAACAGACGAGGATGGTTTTTCCTTTCAGTTTTCTGAAGACCAAAACATGCAGTATTATTAGGAAACAGGTATTTCTTGGTAGTCAATTAATAAACTCATGCTTTCCAGTCAGTGTTCCAGTGGGCACATGGTGTTGCCATCCGGTAGCCTCTTATACAGTCAGTAAATATTTCTTTTCTACAGTCCACATGTTTGGGCTGACGTTGACAGCTGGGATGTCACCCACATTAGAACACAAAATGAATGTCTGTGATGCTTATGGCTAGTAAGTCACCTACTTTCATTAGTGAAAACAGGACAGTTCCTGAAAAAAATCTAAACAAACATGCTCTGCCTAGATTAGAAAGTATATGTTTTCATATAACTTGGTAATAGGAGGAATAACACAACAGGAAAATACTTTGGGAAGAAAAATGTGGTAGACTTGGGCGGAAGGAGATCGAAATGTTATTTGTCAGTTGCCGCTGTGTAATTGGAATACCCGGGTGTAGAAACACCAGTTTAATATCTGAGGAAGTAGAAAACCTGACAAGATAACGTTGTAATTGCTGTGTAGACTGCACTTGCAGCAACCCCATAAATAGATCTGTCTAGGTGAAATTGGTGAGCAGCTGACTGGTAGCCGTGAGGAATCATAGAATCATGAAGGTTGGAAGAGACCTCAAGGATCATCTAGAGTTACAGGGAATAGCAAATGCTATCCATCTCAGAGTCAGGAAGCCTTTTTGCTTGCGTATTACCTTTGTAACCCATAGCAAGGTTCATCCACATTGCCAGGAAAGGTTCCTGTGCTAGGCGTAAGTACTGCAAGTGCTGCTTGTCTCTAAGGTCTGTGGCACTATCCTTTCGCTTTGAGCAGCGCTTGTTGTACAAGCATGAGACCACGTATGTGCAGAGCGATGCGGCAAGGTCAGTCTCTCCTGAGGCAACTACGCGGTATCCTTACCCTCTTTTGAGCTTGGTAGTTGTTTCTCTTTGGGGTGATGCACTTGCAGAGAGGGAAAAAATACTGGTAATTGCAAAGGAGCTGGAAAAGCTGTTTTTGAAAAGCTTGGAAAGCAGACGCCTTTTGGCCTAGTATGTCAACTGTGTGTTAAGTACCATCATGATGCCAGCTGTACGTACTGCAGCACATGGCACCGCTGACTCCTGTCGGGGTTTTGAAAATAGATCTGGCCTTCCACAGAGAAGCGGTTTACAGGGTGGAAGAAGAATATTGTACAATATGAAGAAGTTGCTCTGTGGAGTGAAATACAGTATTTTTTGACAATTTGCTGCTGGATACCTGACACGAATTCTGGGAAAACTCTAGTACCAAAGCAAATTATTTTGGCAGGTATTGTCACCATGGCAAGCATATTTCACTGGGGAAAATCTCCTGCTACAATTACATGAACATTTTTAAAGGCTTATAGAAGTCTTGCTCTTAGTTCCAGAAAATTACATGTTTGTTTAGTAGGTTATCTTGCGAGCATTTTTATTTCTACTCTTCTGTTGCTTGTAACTCTGAGGAACTTATCATGAAGTCACTTCACTATGAAACAAAACTTAAATTAATACTATAAATTTACTGACAACTAGTATTAGGTTTTGGTATTTCAGCATTCTAAGCAGAGGACTGTGCATGTAAGGAGAGAACAGAATTTTATCGTTTGAAATGACAAAAAGTAGCGGGTTTTCTAAGGCTTTATGTATTCAGAATTTCAGAATATAATGTTACTTTTTCATTGATCAGTCACAGATTGATTTTTGTAGATGTTGGAACAAATGAAAGGCAGAAATCTTTCTAAAAGCATATGGTTTTTTTGCCATACATGGCCCAATTTGTTTGGTTTTCTCAACTGTTTTTTTTTTAAAGTTTGAGTGGATGAGTGGATAGATAATGTAATTGTGTGTGTGTGTGTGTATCTATTTCTTAAATACACTTAATACACTTTTACAAAAACAGCCTAATACTAAATATATATTATTTTTTCAAGCCACAGTTAAAGTTGTATACGTTAATTACAGGTTTATCAATAGATTATGGGGAGAACAAGCTTTACTGGATCAGTTCAGGAAATGGAACCATAAATAGATGCAACTTGGATGGTGGTAATCTTGAAATAATAGAGTCAATGAAAGAAGACTTAACAAAAGCCACAGCTTTAACCATTATGGGTAAGTTCAGTGGTAATAACTTAGTTTTTAAATGATTGGAAGCTAATTAATAATGAAATACCAAAAGCTTGGAGAAGCTATTGTTGTTGTTTTACTGTAAATAATATGTAGAGTACATTCACTAGTGAGACTGTTGCTTGTGAAAAATATATTTCATTGAACAGACAGTTTGCAATCTGTATTTTATGTTTCTAAATCTAGTCTTGCATATATATACACAGGATGAAGGAAACAGACATATGGCTTGTATTTCCTATAGTTACTTGTAAAGCATGTTGTAAGGACGTGTGTTATGATCTTTATTACAGAGAATTATCTGACTTGTTTCTTCTGCTCACTGCTTTCTACTACCTTAATTCAGAATAGCCCTAGTTTGTGGGGTTGGCTTGCACTTTGTCAAGACTTCTTTGGGTTATAAATTGATGTCTGATGATTTGGATAAATTGATGATTTGGATTTTCAGATGTCTTCTAATCTGTGTATTTAATTGGTTGAAAAAAGCAACTTGTACTATTTGTTATATTTTGCACATCAGAAATGTTTAGAATGTTTAAAAACATGTAAATGATTTTAAAAAAAAAAATCAAAATAAGAACGGTAATGTAAGGCAAAATTCCTAAATTTCTAAAACATTCGAGATGTCTGTAGGTTGCAGATTGCTGAATATTATGAGATTGTTGCTTTAAATTGACTGTCTCTCACATGCACCTTCTGCTCTTGGCCCTTGCTGGGACTAGGATACAGTGTATTAAGAAATTCCAGTCTGACTCAGAACTAGTGATTTGTATTATTCTAGAGATAACTGAAGAGCTCTCCACATTTCCTCCAAGTGCTTTGCTCATCTCTGTTCTGGTTCAGTTAAAAATTACTTATATTTATCTTGAATGTTCCAAAAACTGTCCAGTTGACAAGAAGACTTCTCTTGAGATAGTTGATTCATCAACTGCCAGAGTCTTTTTATAAAGTATTTTGTTTGATTGATTAACTATACATATAGTACATATAGTTGGTGTGCTTGTGAAAGTTATTCTAAATGAACTCCAAAGATTTCATGCACACGGTGTAGATTAAGTTATATTTTAAAGTAGTCACTGCTAAAATAGTTTTATTATACACATATTTGGCTAGTGTTGAACTCTAAATGCTTTCAAAATCTGTTGGAGAGGGAATGCTTTTATACATACATTCATAAATGAAAGCAACTTTTGTGTCAGGAAGAGTCATGAATGTTAATATAGAAGAATTGTCTTTTGTTGATTTGATTGTGACTAGAAATAGAATGAATAGATGACCTTTACTTTAGGGAGCTATTGGAAGTCTTTAATATGAGATGTTGTAAAGACTGTTCATACTGTCACTGAGATGTCTGTGGTGTCAAGTTTTCGTCTGATTCACAGAAGCTACAACAGTGGTGATCCATCTGGGATATTGAATAAAGAGTTCATAGCTATCATTTAAAGAGGACTGTTTCATGCTTGTTGGCATGAAAGTAGCTGAATTTTTGCAGGTGTGGAGACGAGAGAATTTCTGCTGCGTAGTTTTTACACATAAGTACACATCTAATATTCCTAGTTTGGGATGCTTTGTTCTTATGGGTGATGACAGTTCTTCCTACTCAAAATTGCTAAACAAAACTTACACTGTGTTTGGGCTTTTCTGTTTGCTTTGCTTTGGGGTTTTGTTTTTGTTTGGGAGCTGTAGTTGTAATAAATTACAATATGACATAGCAGTATGATTCAGTCTATAAATCTGGAGAAAATCTGGAGAAAAGTGTAAACAAATACAGTTTTATAAACAGTACTTTATGTGCTGATTGAAAAACCTGAAAAGTTGCTGTTTTCATTTCTCCTGTATGTTTTTATATCGTGGAACATATTGTAGCAACATAAATGCCATCTATTTTCCTGAACTCCTGGTGGCTTTACATCCGCTTCTTATGAGTACCATTTCCTGCATGTAAAACGGATCAGAGCAGAAAATCCAATGTGATACAAAGCAAGAGAAGAGATCTGTAGTTGATAAATGATCATAACTAATAATATAGTAATAATAAATAAGTAAAGAATTTGAATCCATCAGTGACTGAAAAGAAAACAAATTTCTTATCTGTGGCCAAACTCTTAACCGTTTTGTAGCATTCAGGTTCCACTCAGTGCTACAGAGTCCTATAGGCTTCTGCTTTTTCTGTCTTCTGCATTTTTCTATCTTTTGCATTTAGTGTCTCCTCAGGTAGAAGCAGTATTTTGGACAGCTTATATTTTTTTATTTCTCTGTTTTAAGTATCCGATCATGTCATATTGTTGGGTTATGTTTCCACTGGGGCAGAAAGAGGAGAGGTAGGTATTTTGAGACTCCCTTTGTACAGTAGTCTCGCCAGGTCGTATATTGGTCAGTTGTTGCTGATCATCAGAACCTTTATTGGTTTGAAGAGCTAAAAACAAGGAAATGGTGGAGGGGACCTTGGTGGATTGATGAGGGGACAGGGTAATGTGATCTGAGATAGCCCTGGTTTCCGTGTCCGCAACCCCCCACCAAGGGTAGGTACACAGGAGAATGATGGACAGAAAAATTGCTAAATTTCTAATAAATTTAGCAATTAGTATACCAGTGATCTTTTCTAGCACCTCAGTACTTCTTGCTTCTGAAATGTTTTTTTAACTGTTTGTGAAGCATCTCCTTACTAGATCTTTCGCAATCATCACAGTCTCCTTGTCAGAAAGCACGAGCTCCCAGAGACATCCGAGGATAATCCAGTAGTCTGCGTGAAGAGCTAGTGTCTTCCACTCTGTCTCTGAAGAACCTTTTGCACAGAAAAATAACAGATGATCTGATAGTTTCCAGTGGGATTTGCTATATCTTATAGTTCATATCCCAAAAGATTTTTCAGAACTGTAAAAAACTAATGACTGATAGAGGCTTGACCCAAGACTGACTTCTTTCTTGCTTTGGTAATCTCTGCGCTGTTCTGATATCGCTGTGTTATCTTGATCTTTGATTCTGTTAATTTCAAAATGGGACAAGAAAAGAGCAGCAGTTAGGCACCCTGTGGTTATGTACTGGGATGCCAACTCAAGAAATAACACTAGCTAAGTCAGTAAAGTTTTGGGTTGCTTTTTAATATAGCTTACAGAGTAGTTCAGAGCTTCACCAGGCAATGACAAATGCTGCTCCCTTTTAGTGCTGCGCCTCAGTCTCCTCATTGTTTGTACTTCATTGCTTTCAATCTCTCTATTTTAAGGTTGCAGTTTACGTGTTGTCAGTTGTTTGGAAGTTATCACTAGTTTCAGGTGTTTTCTGTTGTTTGGTCCTTTCCAGGCTCTGTTTAATGTTTCCCTTTAGTGGGAGCATACAGAAGTTGATGGTAAGACATGAAAAAATAATGTTAGCAAGCAAGTTCATGCCAAAGTGACTCTCAGGTTTATCCTCAAGGGAAATGTAAATGAGTTATATAATTCATATCTCTCTGTATTTTGGTTCTTTCATTTATTGGTTTTCTACTCAGTAGTGCGATTCATCTGTCTCTTTCCATATTCTGAGCTCCAAAATCCCTAGTCTTTTAGTGCCTGCTTTTTCTACATCTTTTTGAGCATCATGTAGATTGGATGAAAATTATATTCCATTTGAAAAAAAAATTATTTTTGCTGTTGCCATTCTGTGTTACACAGATGATGTTATAAATCTGTGATTAAGTCATATTTGCATTTCTTCTTGCTTTTTCTTCAAATACACATACACTGTGTGAAATGTCAGTGCATGCAGCATCAGTCATTTTTAATTAGTTTACCATTCAAAAATACATACAAATGCTTTGTTTAGTACCTCCCACTGTTTATTGTCATGTGTTTGGTCAGCAGTAATTTTCTTCTGCTACTATATTAACTGTTCATTTTATTAAGTTCAAAAACCCCCAAAGCTGCTTCTGGTGTTCTGCAAGCTGATCTAATTCACAGCACCCTATCCCCAGCATAATTTTCAACACCTACTACTGACACCGTTTACAAGTTGATAACAAATATATCTGCTGTTGGGGAAACTCAGGATGTTCCATGTGAGAGAATCTCTGATTTTCTTATACAGTACAGCAATACTCTTTTCAACATTAAGAAAATGCTTCCTGAGCTTGTGTTAAGGTTTGAGTTTAATCTATCATTTTCAGTATCTGATTTTAGCAGCTGTCCTAGTAGCCAGTGTCTGAGTGTAATCAGATTATATAGATGTATTTGGCATTCTGCATAAAGTCTCATTTCCTGCCTTCCAAGGTACTTAATGACAATGGTTTCTTGAATGTACCTGAAGCTCGTTGGAAATTTACCTTAGTGAGAACTATGTGTATTTCTGGATGGGTGAGCAGAGTCATTATATTACAAGATTTGGATTATAAAGGAACTTGCAGCATCTGATATATTTCCAACCTAGCATATTCTTTCTTGAATGATATATGGCTCTGAATTATAAACAGAAAACTTGCTAGAAAAGTATTGATTAGTTACTCTAAGTTTGTTGCTGAGAAGAAGAAGATATTGAAGACTGGTCTCAGCAGTTTTGCTGGAGGTATTTGATTGGATTTTGTATCCGGTCGTCACAAAAGTACACAAAATCACAAAATCTAATTTCACTACAAAATAGGAATATGATGTATATTGTATAATAAGGATATAGTTTGTTCTGTATTGGTGATTTATTTTTTTTTTAAATACTTGTGGTAGAAACCTCAAAGGAAATATTCCATGATGCTAAGTAGTAGTATAAAATATATAAAGTAAGTAGTGTAAAATGGAGTAACTTCATGTAGTGAATGATTCTGTGCAGAAGTGCTATTTCTGTTGAAATTCATGTAACAAAAACCTAACAGTCAGCAATACAACAAAATCAGACATATATAATAGCTTCTCAATGGGAATACAGATATTAGAACAGTCTTTTGAACACAAAATGTACATAATACAACCATCAAGGTGTATTATCAAAGAATCAAAATAGAGAGTAATAATGACAGTATTTCACTTTAGACAGAAAATATGAGTTCATATCACCAAAGTTTATTCATGCTGCCATTTACTTTCATCATACGGTTAAAGATATATTGGTTATTTGATTTCTGTTTTATTCTAAATAAAGTTTCAAAAAGAACACCAGAATGCATTTCTCATAACTCAAATGGTGGGAGCTGTGACTTTGCTGGATGTAATTGCGAAGTGAAAGGGGCTACTTAGATCAGGAAACTTCAGATACATACACCTTAATTTTCCAAGTCATCAGTCTTCTAATTGCCGTAACACCATTCATTACATTAGCATTAATATATGAAATATATCTAGGCAATTTGCCCAGTTCTAAGTACAGTACATAGTTGTCTTCCATAAATACTGAAACCACCATTAATGAAAACTAATGGCCCATCAAAATTTGCATTCAGAGTACTGCCTGAAATCTCCAAAGGACTGTCCACAATGCTAGTATAGCAATTTTTGGCTTTTGAAATTGCTGTTTCCCAATATGTTGCTGCACTTAATGCTAATTACCCAACAGAATGGATAAATACAACAACTCTAATGTATATTATAACCCAGTTTCAGCAACAAGATTGTAATTAGTGATCAAACAACATTCTTGTTAGCATAATCAAGCAAATAAATCATTTAACTTGTTTGATATTTAAAGGTTTAAAATACTGTTATTTCTTCCCTTGTTTGTGAAAGCAAGTTGTCTTTATGCTAAAGTCAAGTGGTTTTGTAAAATCATCTAGTATATCTTAAATTGAATATATAAACGGGTTAATTCATCTTAACACTTGAAATCACAGATGAGCTCTCTACTGAGAGATTATATTAATAACACAGAGAAATAGTTCAAAATTCTGCTTAGAATTTTCAGTAGAACTAGATGTGTAATATGTTGGGGGTTTTTTTGGAGTGAGACTGCATTGTGGTATATATTGGCCACCCAGCAGTTTCTGAACAGTTAAAACCTCTATTCTTTAGGTCTTAGGGCATAACTGGCCAGCTGTGACCAATTCATGTTTTGTGGCAGGTAGTCATTAGATGTTTGCCCCCAAGAAGTCTGTACTTCAGAATTTGTAGGTTGTGTTTTTTTGTTTGTTTTGTGTGGTTTTTCTTTAGGGCTGGCTTTGTGGTGGGGTTTGTTGTTGGTTCGGGGGTTTTTTGTTTTTTTTTATTGTTAATACATCTGAATTGTCAGGATACGCGTGAGCTTCACCTTACTTAAATTTTCAGGTTGCATTTCTCATTTAACTCCCCATACGGTATCCATATGTCCTTCTGAAACTTGTAGTGCACCATATAAAGCCTCCATGTAAACGAAAAATAAAAACTAGTTCAGTAAGATCTTCTAAGTTAGATTTTTAATTAAATGTTTATCCAGATGTCATCTTAACAAGGATGAAAGAGGAAGTGAAAAAGAATAATTTTGAAGCGTATTTTAATTATTAACTGGTGATTTGTCATGATTTGTCCTTTTTAACAGTGTAGATGACATAGGAGACTACTCAGTCTCTGTGTTCACAGTCAAGTACTTCAAGAACTAATGAGTTTATGCTGTGATGATTTATTTTTTTGTGTTGTGAAGGAAGGGAAAGGAGAACTCTGTGATCTGACATTGATGGAAATTGCCTAGATAGTCTTAACTGTATATGAAAGCAGCAATAGTCTCATTTAGTAGCTCAGTAAGCAAAAGAGGGCACACGACGGAACATTCAGTTGGTGATGCAGAAATGTTTTGGGTCTATGTTAATAGTAAAGGGAAAAAAGGAAACTATTTGTGGTGTAAGTAATTATTGGGAATGGAACTTCTTGATTAAGCACGTGCCACGCTTTCATGTCTCAGTAAAAGAATATGCAAAGTTGGTTATTTGGGGGTTCTGTTTGCTTCGTTTCCCTAGAGGCAAGTCAGCAGATCCAGTTTTGGGAGGCTCTCAAAACCATAGCCAAGCATGAGGTTTTGCACAAAATATTAAAGAAATGTCTGAAAGATTTGATCACTATTTTGAAGTAAGTGATGCAAAACACCAAAACTATATGTGTTTTTACTTACTTCCTGTACTCCAGTCTTAAAAAAAAATAATAAAAAAATAAAAATTTATGGATGGTTCAGATACATGAAACAGTAAGTTGCAGTATACTGTGCACGAGACAGCATCATTACCAAAAGTTATTTAATGGGCCATTATGTTTTGTCACATCAGTTAGAGGATTTGAAGACTGAAATTGCTTCTTTTAAAAACTTAGCCTAAACCTCTAGGATAGATATATCATTTTGTGGTTTATAATTTCACAGAAAAAAAAAGTCAAATTTCCATGATTTCACCTATGGATTATATCACATAGTCACTTCTACATTCTTATCTTTCTGTCTTTCGGTTATAATTCACACTATCAAAATTGAGTACAGGAATTTCTTGTTCTAAGGATTGTCTGATAGAAGAGTCATCAGATGCAAGTTACTATTCATTTAACAGATTCATATCACAGGATGATCTTTTCACTCAGTCAATTCTAGCACCTTTGGATGCACAGGGTGATAGATTTCCTTTAAATTTTACACAGGTTTCACTTGTGTCTTCAGGTTCAGAATATTTTTGTTCTATAGGTTGTTGTCTCATCATATACCTGTGAAGACTACACAGTAAATCCTTCTTTCCCTTGGTATTTTCAGAGTGTATTTTCTTTCATGCAGTAACTTTTTGCAGTTGCTGCAATGGAAATTAATTTTCAGATCTGCAGTTTTCATCATGAAATACTCTCAAGTGTCTGCCTCTATAAATTAGTTATTTAAATATTAAAACTTCAGCATAGGAAACAATTCATTTAACTGAAAAGAAAAGGAGCTAGAAATGAAGTTAGTACGTAATGTTTGTTGGAAAGGCAGTGCAGTCGAAGTTTAAAAGTTTTTTTTGATCTAGGTTTTTACTTCTGGTTCATCTACAGTAATAACTTTTTCTGTCTGAAATGAAAATGCTGATGATGTTAAACTTGAAATTATACAAATTTGCCTCATTTAATTATATCATATAAGATGTTTAAACGATACATAACTTTCGGAGAAGAAAAGGAAACCATACTTTCTTTCTTCATGTAGGACTGCTGCAAGATTGTATTTCACAGTAATTAATACTTTAAATGTGGTCGTGAGTGAAATGTTAACTCATGCAAAGCACTAACTTATTAGTAACCTAAGCATGTGGTACTGCCTATATGCTGCCATTTACATTGTTCCAGTTTATATATACACGTCACAGACTGAAGATAAAGTTGAATTCAAATTGCTGCCGTAATTTCTTTTCCTTTTTCTGTTGACAAAAACTACATTCTGGTGCCCTTGAGACTATTGGTCAGGTTTAGGTCTGAGGTAATATGGTACTAGAATGTTAACTAGTTCAGTTTGTTTAAAACAGTTACTTTTCCAAAAGGCTGAGAGCAGAGGGGAGTTGCTTGCACTTATTTTTATACTACGTTCTTAACTGAGAGAATATAACAGAGATGAGCTAATGAAACCTTGTTTCTTTACTGAGACGTCCTAGGAGGCTGGTACCAGGACTACATTTTATTTTATTGATTAAATTTACTAACAGAATAGCTTAAATTTCTTTATAATATTGGAAAAATATAGGGTGTGGATACTCAGAAACACAATTTTAAATTCAAAACATAAAAATCCCTAGACATTTTTCTGAAATCGTGAGCTATAGGGTGTTAGCCAGTCACTAAGGTGATTGACTTGACTAAGTCAAGAGAAACTGATAACCCACAATGAGTCTGAAGGAGGTAATTGTGCTGTTTAAGTCTTGTGAGGGGAGTAAGGACTAAGGTAGAGTGTTCTGACGTTCAAGGAAAACGAGAAGCAGACACTAGAACTTGTCAGCCTGGAATGTTGAGGCCATCTCATCATACATCTGTACGTACTCTAGAGACAGCGAGGAATAATGTGTTAAGGACGTGAAATTGAAAGATTGGCTACGGCTTCTGTATCAGTGTTTGGCCGTTAGTTTAATGAGGTTTGGGTCCAATATCAAAGCTGTTTAAAATTATATTCTCCTAGAATCCTAGAATATTGCGAGTTGGAAGGCACTCATAAGGACCATCAAGTCCAGCTCCTGCCTCCACATAAGAGCAGCCCAATCAGAGCAGATGACTGAGGGTGTCCAGGCACTGCCTGAACTCAGCCAAGCTCAGTGTGGTGACCACTGCCCTGGGGAGCCTGTTCCAGGGCCCCACCACCCTCTGGGTGAAGAATCTTTTCCTAATCTCCAACCTAACCCTCCCCTGTCACAGCTTCATGCCATTCACCAGAGAGAGGAGATCAGTGCCTGTCCCTTATTCTGGTGCACTGGAAGGTAGAGCCTGCTTTTCTTTCCTTTTTTTTTTTTTTCTCCATGATTTCTTAGTTATTAATTGTAATTTTTTTTGACGAAAACTGTGTTTGAGCATTACAAGCAATTTTGTTCACTTGTGAAAATGATTTTTTTTTTCCCCCCTCAAGTCATTAGAATTTCTATATATAGGCATTTTAATTCAGAATTTTCCATGGAATTACCCTCAACTCAACAGCTGTTGCAATAGAAGTGGAACTGGTGAAGACTGCTTTCATGTCTCCTGAATCTTAATAACACCGTACCTTTCAGCTTTTCTCTGTAACCTTCTCTCCATAACACCTCCAGTTCAGTACTCCACATCTTTCATCCTAACACCACACCCCAGTTTCTGTCCTTCTCTTCTGTACAACAGTTGTCTCTACTGCAAGCACTTGTAGAGCCTTCCGCCATTCACAGTTCCACAGTTTGCCACCACAATATCCCTCTTTCCTCACGTATTCCTTAAATTCTCCTTTTTTTTTTTCTCTCCACTCCATTCCCCATCTTCTCTGTGTCAAAACAAAGCCCGGACTGCTGCCACTGTGGAGCTACACATGAAGTGATATGCTGGCCAGCACACGTGCCGCGTGGCCATCTGGCTGCCAGCAAACTGAAGGGATTCAACCAGTCAATCATTCCGCTATTTTGCAGTATACTGGGGATCAGTCAGACAAGCATTTTATGGGGTGGCTTTTGAGTTCATCGAGGAAGAATAGCATATGCTTGGTTTTGGTTTACTTCAAAAGGAAATCTGTATTTTGACAAAGGTTGTGTTAGCTCTGTGCATTGATATTTATTTTTTTTCCCCCTAAGGTTTTAAGTAGTTATCAAAAACTAGCAGAAGTAGCTCATGCCTCTGCTGTGAAAAGCACAATACAGGATGTTGTTGTTCCCGTTACACTTGATAGAAATAGCTGGCAGTGCTTTGCATTGGATTTGTTTGTCTACAGCGCTAGAAACATCAGGAAGTTCTTCACTGAAATAACCCTTTTATGCAATGACTGAAGGATGACGTTCAGAGTTAGCACTGGCTAAGTGTTTTCTGTATGTTCGGTATGCTCTGTGTTTCAGTCTCACCCAGACAGGAAAGGACTGTTGCTTTGCTTCCAGCAACCATTGAGATTGATGAATAATGGGAACAAGCTGGCTGAAATTAATTATGATAAAAATGAAAAGATTATGTTATAAGGGAAACAGCTGAAGGACTTGGCATTGGTTAGGTAAGGAGCTCTTCACTGTGAACGTTCAGTCGCTATGAGTTAGCTGAGTTCTTACTTTGGAAGCAAGTTTAAGTTCTCGAGTGTTTAGTTTGTTAAAATTAGACAGTAAGCTTCATTACTATGTTTGTTGTTCTTTTGGATCTGACAAAAATTTGCTTACCTTGCAGAAATACACTTTTGCAGTTTCAGTGCATTCTGTAGGTTCCTCTAACCTGAACCGTTGCTATATACCTCATGAAGATATTGAGGTAGAATATGTTAGTTTGCATTAAACAAATGATTCCACCTTGAGTGTGCAATGCTGGTGCCTGCAGATGTGAAATTTATATGTTGGGGGTTTTTTATGTCTTGGTATGTGGCAAATCACAAAAGCATGTCATGTTTCAGTACCCTGATTCTCAGGCTGTGATAGTCTCAGATGTGATATAAGGATGAGCAGCCCTTGGGCACCCCTGATTCATGACACTCGACTGTAGTCCCTGACAGTATGGCCATTACGAGTAGCAGTGCCACGCTACAGAGCTTTTCCATCATGAACCCCCACGTCTTCATTGAAACACTGACAGGACGTAGCTGTTGTAGAAAGCAGTTCTATGATCTTGATGTCATCCTTCAGAGCTACAGTAAAATTAGTAAAAATGGCCTTTTATATGCATAGGGCTGTAAAGAAACACCAAAAGAATGAAGAGTTTTGCTAGCTTGCTTCTGATTTCCCCCCATTTTAACCTATTCTGTCTTCCAAGCCTTAGCAATAGGGAGTACAGATTTTTTTTTATGAGAGCCTGCTGTGATTTTCAAAAGTGTATATTTGATATTATTTTCTTCTGTTTGCATTATTTCTTCTTGGTGTGTTTCCTGATAGGTCCTCTTTGCATTTCCCTTTTTACTTTGTGGTTGTGACTTATAGCCTATTTGTACAATATCAAGCAATAGTATGAAACATGGAATATTCAAAACCTGGTAGGAGTACCATCCCAATACTGGTTTGAGGAAAAGCAGTAAAGTTTATTACCTTAAAGAAATTATAAACCATCGACGCTGAGGCGTCTTACCAGCTTTCATTAAATGAATAAAGGACTAGCAAGCTCTTTAACTGAAGAGGCTCTTTCATTCATTCCAGCACGTAATGAGTCAAAAAATCTCAAAATTACAAACTGGTAACACTGATAAGTGCTATATATTTCTGAACAAAACTAAAGCAAACTCTACAGTCGATATTTAAATTATGTTAACGGGGCTTCAAAAATAACATTTTCCTGAAGTGATGTAAATGAAAGGAAGTAGAGGCTATACAGCTCATGTAAACCTTTCAATTTCTGGAAAATTCTTTTAAATCATCTTTATACACTGTTGTGTAAGTTTTCATGAAGGTTATCTTTCCATTAATATTGACATTTGTATCTTAGCTTCTTGTTTAATGAAAATTTGCGTTCCACGGTAACAAATACAGCCACAGCAATATGACCAAACTTAGTGTTTATATTCTCCTGTGACTTAGAATCCTGTCTGATTTTAAGTGAAATCTTTATGACTAATGTCACCTGAAATCCCACCCTTGAAAAATATATTGCACATACTGCAGTTGTGCATCAACTGAGAATTCTGTCACAATTTTTTGACAAGTCCTACATACTGTGATTCAAGTATTCTGCACGTGTGGATTGACAAGGTTGTTTTGAAGTTTTATGCCAGTATGTTCAAAAATCTTTTGTAAACTATGATGAAAAAATTACTATCTGTGTAAGTTGATAATTTTGATAACTTCTTTAAGACAGCAACAAGATTCTTTTATGTTAATGGTAATTGTCATACTTATTACTTTGAACACTCAAGTAATGAAAACCTGGAACCAGAGTTCTTGTCATCTCTACGTACATAATGAATGGATACAGCAATGGTTGAGAACAAACCCTGTGTAGTAGTAGTATATGATCTGTGAATAAGACTTTGTAACTTTCAGTTATAAGTTGGGAATTCAGTTTTTATGCTTAAAAACGTGTGAAAAACCTATCACCTAAAGAGAAAAAAGGAAATTTATAAATCCAAAATTTCTGGTTTTAAAATAATTTAAAAACCGCACATTATTTATTCTTTGAGTAATTTTCCATACAATAGATCTGAGAATTAACCTCAAAAGCTTTTTCCCACCCTAGGTTTCAAAAATATACAATTTGATTGTGATCATCTTAATTTTTCAAACTTGTAAATTTTACAGATAAAAAGCTTTGGTGGGCCGACCAGAACTTAGCTCAGATTGGTACCTGTAACAAAAAAGATGGAAGAAACCCAACTGTCCTGCGAAACAAAACGTCAGGTGTTGTACATATGAAAGTGTATGATAAAGCAACACAGCAAGGTATGTTAAATTTTAAGCATATTTAACCACCTTTTAGACTGCATAATATCTTTTCCCATGTTATTGTCCAAACATGGCTAGAACACGATAATATGTATTTCATTGTAATGCACTGATAAAATAATATACTTTGTTACTGAATCAATATAGTATATCTGCCTGATATATGTTAAACTTCAGAAAACACCTGACAAATTACACTACAATGAAGTCTGAAGTTCTGTTAGAGAATCTAAGTTTAAAATTTTTAGTTAAAAAGTCAGTTAATTTGAGATGAGGTTCACACGCTATTGAAACTGTAAGTGAAGTATTATGAGATAATTCATTAATATTCTTAGTTATCTATTGGTTTCAAGACAGTTTAATTCATCTAAACCTGCGGAAGTGACACTAGTCTAAACCAGGATTGAGACAGCAGAAAAATGCGAGGATATTGCTAATACTGCCAAAACTTAGTTGGCAAAGTGGGAGCTAAGATAATATGAAAAAGTGTAATTGGGGCCATGCACACAGTTTCATGAATTTGGAGATCAGAGATGAAGAGGTTTGGGAGATTCTTTAGAAAAAGATGATTTTTGATTCCAACTACTTTCAAACTGCTGATAGTTGCACTGAAGGTGATGAGCATGAGCTCTACATGAAACAAATAATTTCATTTTGCAGAGAAGCTTCCAAAAGATTGGAGGAGGAAGCTGAGCTGTCTGACATCTGATGGACAATAAGTAGTCTATGTAGAGAGTGCATTAATTCAGTTCTGTATTGAGCACTTCTGGGAATACTTACCATTTTCCCTAATCTAGGAAACACCAAAGGTGCTTTGCCAGTCTTGCCCTTAGTTTTAAATGTGATGGAACAGTAAGTAATAAAAATTTAGGCATTCACTAATGCTTCTATTATTTTAAAATGCTTGAACTCCCTACCATGGAAACATACAGATAGCCTCATAAGTGCCCAAATGTTAGCAATTTCTGGTCTCTGTGGCGTTAATATGTGTCTTCCATTGTGCAAAAGTCAAGGAAAGGGACAGTTCTGTCTTTTTGTACTAGTGAACTTTAACCGTAATGAGAGCCCTGAAGTTGTGCAGTGAAATGTCACCTTGCTGCTCTGTATTTTGACAGAGCAATGTAAGGGGTTTGGATCTAAGGATTAAACACTGTAGATGAGATTCAGCTTTACACTTGCACATTTTTTAAAATATTCTTTTGCATATTTTTATGCATCTTGCATTTCATAAAATCAAAGTGACAACAGAGCAAATGTGATGTGAGGGCACTTTAAGATTTCTCTGTACACAAATCTGGTGTCCTAATTTGGTTTGCTACTCTATGATTTGTCCCTTTGAGGTTATCTGAGACTTTGAAACCTCATCTGTATTCTTCATTTATATGGGTGGATCATTAGAGAACATCTATGATTTTAGATGAAGAAATGCTTTCTACTTCAAAATTAGGAATGCAAAAATAAATGTGACAAATAGCTCTCCGATTCATATAGGTTTGGTAACTTGTAATCAGCTAATTCCTTGAATGTCTTAGTAGACTTAAATATTTCTTCATGTAGCTTCAGATTTCTGAGATGTGTTTATTGTGCTGTGTATGTTTATTATAAAACTTATTAAAAAGTGTTCATCTATTATTTAATAGTAAATATTGGTTTACTTAAGAAGTAGGAGCATGGCTCTGTGCGATCATATTGGAGCGTATCTTAAATATACTAACCGGTTGGTGGTTCATGAAGATACGAGGTTGATATAGCATGTGATGAATGAATACATTGTGATCAATTATTTACTGGTGGTCTAGAGTAAGATATGCCTTCTAGACTAATGTCAGTGAGGTTTCACCATTGCTACTCACAAACTTCTAATGTCCTGTTTTCAGTTTTATCATATGCTTTTACTCTAAAATAGAGAGGAGATTCTTCAGAAAGCTGAGTTTCTGAGGAAAAACCCCACTACTCTTAAGGGCACAGTTGAAGTACTGTAAGAGAGGAGCGTGGAAGCGTATATGACTGAATACCTGAAATATTTTATGCATATCTCAATTTTTCAAAGAAGCAAGCTGGACACAGTTTGATTTTTGGTAATATTAATAAATTGATACCACCACCCATTTTCAGTCAGGATTGCATTGTTCAAATTTGGTTTCCTCTTGTCTTTTCTCCCACAATGTTATAGGCAGCAATTCCTGTCAGTTAAACAATGGTGGATGCTCCCAGCTTTGCTTACCAACATCAGAAACCACCAGGACATGTGTGTGTACAGTAGGCTATAACCTTCAAAAAAACCGCATGGCATGCAAAGGTAAAAGGGCTTTTAATATTTATTTTAACTAGCTTCAGTTTTATGGAAATGCTCTAATGAGTAAATAAACTTTTTACTAAGTTAAATAACCATACTTAATATGTTTGATTAAAACAATAACAGAGAAATGTCTATTGTGGTTAGGTCAGAATTTAAATTTAGCTTTTAATTCCTTTATTCAATTCTGCATAGCTTTTTATGGAAAACCTGAGTAATTTTTTTTATTATTTTTTTTGAAATGTAGGCAGAGAAGCAGGGCATCTGAGACATCATTAATAGCAGTACACATTTGTTCAAAGTTATATACCTTATCTTTAAATTAAATTATAGGCTGCAATATCTGAAAGATTATGTCATGGCCCGTAATATAAAGCAAGGCATGATTATTTTTTGGTGTTTATTTTGGTTTTGATATTTCTTTTAAGTCTTTTGTCTCTTTGAGCAGGAAAAAAATCAAAACATAGCTTACATCCAAAGTCTTTCTTTTTTCTTGAATAAGCCAAAAAAGCTTTATGGTCAAGGTACCTTATAGTTGTATTAATTTAATTTTATTTATTCCTATGAGGGATTGCTACTTCATCTAGTTAATAGTAGAGTATACATGGAAGCAGAATTAAGCAACATAAATTTGGCGTTTCTACTTCTTCAGTGCTCTTCATATGTGATTTAATAACATGTTCATGACATTTTATATTTCTTTTTAATATAATCATTTTTACTTTTACAGTTACTTCTTCAGATATTTATAACTTGAGTTGTGGGTTAAGGTAAAACTGGTGGATGTTGTGTATTTGAAATATACTCCTCCTTTACGTCTAAATACACTGCGTTGTTCACTAAAACTATGTATTTCTCTCTATTGACTGTAAAGGAAGCGTGCAGGTCTAAATGAGGTGAGATGAATCCCATGCCTCAAAAGACAATTTAGTCTTGAGTCCTGCTTTCCACAAGTTCTTTAAAATTGTCTCTTGCTGAATATATACAGAAAATGCAGATGTGCACTGAAAGTATTCTTAAATTTCTCATAATTCGAAAACATTTTTCTTCTTAGGTTTTAATTTTCATTACTGCTAATTACTTAATTGTAAGGTGATGCTTAAAATGGGCAGTGGTTCCCTTTTTATAATACTGCATTTATCATTTAATTAGAAATACATATTTCATGGATGTGTTCGAAGAGATGGAATTATCATTCTGGAAAACTATGGAACAGTCTTGGGAAAATACACTTAGTGCTAGTTAATTCCTCAAGTCTTGTTAATTGGGAGAGTCTCTGCTTTGCTCTCATGGGCTATTTTATTTTTCCCATAGGTATTGAGTCATTTCTTATGTATTCTGTTCATGAAGGAATTAGAGGAATTCCTCTTGATCCAAATGATAAAATGGATGCTTTAATGCCTTTATCTGGAACTTCATTTGCTGTGGGCATAGACTTCCATGCAGGTAAATATTATATATATAGTATAGTTCATTGTATATAATGTAAATGTTGTATACTATTCTGATAAATTAAATAAACCCTCGGTTTTCAAACCTTCTAAATAATTACAGCTATGTTTGAAGGAATTAGAAGTTGGTTGTGTGGTACAGTGTTAACCTCTAGCTATTTATTATTTCTAGAAAATAGAAAAACTTGTGTTATGTGTGTATGGATTGCACAAGCAACACTATCTGCTGTTTTTCAGTGCTGGTATCACTGAGAACTTGAGAGGAAACTGGTTTTAGAGAAAGCAGTCACAAATCCTTAGGAAAGCAGGTTTCACTAATTCCTTTTTCAGAGGAAAAACGCTTATTCCTCTCAGGACACTTCTTCACTGAATTTTCTCAGTCCTATGTATTGACCCTAGCAGGTGGTTTCAGCAGCAGAGTGGGATGGTTTCCTTTCTGGCCGGTAAAGCTCAGCCACTTCACTGCAGCATACAAACCAACTCCATATATGTTTCTTCCTATTACAAGCAGATGCTCTAACAGCCTGAAGAACAGGCATTTCTGTCTTAAGTACACTACGGACCTTTCCACTGCAATGTATAAATAAGAAACAGTTTTTTAGTTTAGATAGCCTCATAAATTTGCTGTGAAATTAGGCAGTTTGTTTTACATACATGTGAAAGAAGTTGGAAAGAAATTAAGTATCAGATCCTGAAAAGTGGTTGGGTACATCTCCCACTGACACTGAAAGGTATCTGAGTATCTTCAAAGGATAAGAAATCTGTGACCACATAGTGACCTGAAAACATCTTGTATCTCCATATTTTTAACCCACTGGGTTTCGTGTTAAAACCAGACCTCTTTTTGCTTATTCTGTGTGACTACTTCATCACACAAATATAACTAATATTTTGCTAACAGGTTAGGAGTTAAGCTCATTAAAGTTGCGTCTTATTTTGGCCTGCCTTCTTCACTGATGCTCTTGTATCTCTGCTCTCCCTAGCAAATTCTAGGTTCACTCAGCATTTTACAGCGTCCTCATACTTGTATATTTTGCTTTCAAAACAGTGACAGCTATTATTTGGAGCTTTCATTATATCGTAGGTACAGTTCAGTCACAGCCTACTGAGACATAAAAATCACGTAAAAGCCAATGCCTTTGTACATGTATCTTAGTCTGTATCACAGCCTTTCCCATCTATTTCATTTGTTCCTGGAAAGATACAGGATGATAGAGAAGTGGTAGCTATGCACGTTCTTGACAGAGAATACTAAGACAATGCAGTTGGGGTTTCCAGGGATTTTTTTTTTTTTTATATATATAGTATACTTACCTTAAAAAAATACCATTTTTTAATTCAAGTCTTGCAAGCTTTACAAAAGTAGAATGTGCGATACAGAAATCTGAAATTTGACCTTTTCATTCTAAAATACTGATACTAGGATTTTATTGGGAATTTTGCATCTTGTGTTTTCTTTGAGGATTTTTTTTTAGTATAGTCTACGTATAGAATATGCTAGCTCCTGCTTTAGAGAGCTTTGTTTGGACTTTGCCAATCAATATCAAATTAATGCTTTGGAAGACTAAGATGCGTGTGCTAATTTTTAGCTTTTTGGAGAAATGAGATTTGAGGAAGGATGAAATTGAGTGAGGTTCACCAATTTGCATGATGATCAGTTACAGCATGGGGAACATGAATACAAGTGACAGTGACAAATGCATTGCTAAACATGAATGTAAATCTTCTGTGGCAGTGAAATCGCAAGGGGATACTGTGTCACAAAAAGTTACAGTACAACTTTCAATTGCATTTCAGCTTAAAAAGCAATTGTTTCTCTCATTTTTATACCTTACCTTGAATTTTCTGGATTTGTTCCTGTAACCTTTGTTCATCAAATGATTCAGAAGGCAAGTGGAAGAACTTCCAGGTTTCATCTTTTTTTTTTTCACTTAGTAACTATTGCTTGCATTTCATTCTTAATCACGAAACATTCCCAAATTCTAATCTACTCTCAGTAATGTTTAGGTATGCAAAGTGGCTAAAATATGTTCATGTATGCTAGTAGTATAGTGTATCATAGATAAAAGACAACAATATTTTTTGCAGACATGAAGGGGCTAGAAGATAAATGCACTTTTTTTCTTCCTATGTCTTGATACTTCTAAATTTTCGATAAAGAACTACAAGAGTAGTTTTGACCTTTGGACTTTTTTAGAGGTTGCTGGGGAGTGGAGTTGCCAGAGTTATTTAAGACATAGATTTATAAAACTGAGTGTGATCCCAGGAGCCTTTCATTTCTGTATTGTTAGAGATAATGGCATTGATTCTTCCCTGCTGCCAAAGACTTCTTCACAGTATGTCAGACAAATGCCCATTGTTTTTTCTTCTTGACATTATTCCAGGAAGCTCACCATACTTTTTATCCTAGTAGCTGCTTTGTTTAAGTCATTATTTCGCATGGTGGGAGGTGCTCTGTACTTAAGCTTGGTGTAGGTGGAGGAGAATCAGCACAGCAAAGAAACACGACTGGATTTGAGACATCAAGGGCATTTTAAGTATTCAGGAAACAAGAAATTTATGTTTATTTGCAGAGTGACCATCTGCAAATTGATAGGTTGAACTCTATCTCCGAGAAAGTGATCCTGTTCATCAGGAGACACTATCTTACCTCCTACTGGCACAAACTACTTAATGAGTAGTAGTATTTGTGTCATTTTAAAGTACAACAATGCAGAACAGTTACATGAACATTTTTACTTTTGCCAAAAAACCTCCATGAAGGTGAAGTAATAGTTAAAATTGTGGATAGTTTTGAAAGAATACAATGTTGTTACTGAGCCCCTTTTAGTCCTGGAGTAGTTCATCTCAGAAACAGTTTAAGATTTGCAAGATTTTGCCTCAATGAAAAGCGGAGTCTTCCCAATCCCTCGCTGAGTTTTGCTGAACTTAGTAGAAGCTGGGAACCCAGAGGCATTCTGTCATATATTTTTCCCTGCTTTCCTCTCCCTTTTCTGTTCCCCTCTTACTCATGCTATTGTTGTGCCTCCAGGCATTTGTGTCTGTGCTGTACATACAGGTATGAATAGGTAGGAGGAGGATTGATTTTACTCTTTTTGTTGAAGCAAAGCATTTTGAACATTTACAGGCTAAGCTGAGAAGGCCTGGAAAAAGGGGTAATACTCAGCAAGTATTTTGTATGTCAGATTTTGAGTTACAGGATTTTATTGGCAAAATACTAATGCGCTAAATGCAGTGAATTTTCAGTGTTTACTGATAAGCTGCCTATGGACTGTAGGACTCAATGTGGGGCCATGGTTACTGGTGCTCATCACTTAGCAAAATGCTTGCAGAGGCTGCGTAAAGTTGCAGACAGTTCTTTCCAATTTTGTGGCGACTGTCATTTCCAGAGAGTAATTCTCCTCTCTTCAGGTGCCAGCAATAGAATAGATAAATAGGTACTGAGGGCTCCGGATTGAGTATAGGCCTTCTTTCTATCTGTCTGAAATCAGAACTGACTTCGGGAACCAGATACTGAAGGGAGTTTTCATCTCCATCTCTGTTATTTGTCAGAGTAAGTGGGAAAATAAACCAGGTTTGTGCAATTATAATATTAACAGTGCTGCTTGATGGAGACAGCGTTGACACACAGATCTGTGAAAACATCATCCACTTTTCTGAGTGAGCAGACTACAACAAAATAAGAGCCCACTGCTTAATCCGAATTCCTGTGAGCTTGTTCTGGTGGCGTGGGTCTTCAGCAGTTTAGTCCTACTGAGAGTGTTGTGTTTCACTGAGATACAGAGAACTTGGATTATCAACAGAAAGGAACCCATAAAAAAATTACTATCTCCAAAAAATGAGAGGGATTTGTCGTTTGGATCATACCATCTATCCAAGGGCAAACTGAAACTCAGCAACTGTTGTGTTATTATCTGTATGTGAAACCCACAGGAATCTTTATTAGTTTAATGGAAATTAATTCTGTGGCTGTTTTCATGCTGTAGAGCACAAGAGTATAGGTTTTTTTCTTTTCTTTTCTTAAGCTGTCATTAAGTACCTGAAAATCAAAACATAATCTCCTATGTAAGGTATAGAACATAGTGACTGAAAAGTTCTGCATTGTTATAACCTTTAACTGTACTTCAGAAAAAAAATAGATTTCTTTTTTTTCTTCCTCCTTTGCAGCATCTTTGAGCAATTATATCAAATGTCATAGTTAGTGCATTTTCTAGCTATGTTTAACGAAGATTTAATTCAAGATACAAAATGTAGGCAAGTAAGGCGTAGGACTGTGAAAGAATATGAGAATTTTAAGGAAATTATGTGTTAGCTGAGGTTTAATATCAGTGTATGGTTGGGTAATTATTATCTTTGTGTACTCAAGCTGTTAGCATTTCCTTTTCAGGATACTTTCTAGAAGCAGTGAACTGCATGTGCTTTGTGAACTTCCTCCAACATAGCAAATATTACTTGAGTTTCCCTGATTAGTTCCAGTTCCAAAACTACTTCCATAATTTTTCTTTTTGTAACAGATTCATTCTGCTTTAAAATTCTAATCATTTTACAGGAACACTATGATTAAATAAAAATCCAATTTGACTGATGTTAAAATAGTATTACCTGTAATATTTGTCTTGAAAACGTTTGCCTTTATTATTGGGAAAGTATTTTTATATCTCTGAAGTTACATCTTCACATGTCTGTGATTGGTATGTCTTTACTCTCCTTTTTTGTACACATACATAAATTTCTACCTGTTGCTCAGGTCAGGTATATTGTGTTTGAAGGAAAATGTTGATCATTAACAAAACGAACCTGTGTCATAAAATCCTGCATTTCACAGGAATTAATTTAGTAATTTAGATAGACTTTTAGTGGTTATTTTGTGTAATCATATATTTTAAAGAGAAGGATGATTTTTTTTAAATAGGTTTTATCTTTTTAACATGATTATCTGGAAGGAAATCCAGATAGTTCAGTTGTCTGATTTTGTGGATTACTGAAAATCACTATTTTAAGAAACAGTCATTTACTAGTATTTTCTGTGAGAGAACAGCACTACAAAGTCAGTTGTGCTATATACATTAATATTTATTCATGGAAGTGAAACCACAGAGATCTCTGTATTCTCATAACTGACCTTCTTAGCTGTTATGTGGATTGTTGTTCATGTGGCTGAATTAAATGGTCATAGTAGGAATACAAAGTGATTTCTTTTTATGGAGATTAATTAAACTAGAATATGAAATATGTAATTTGTAGAATGTCTTGAATTGGTAAACATCATAGACAAGAAAAATTCATTGACTATGTACTTTCAGCCAAAACTTCATAGTAATTCTGTATATCTTATATTCCTCCGAAAGCTATTTGCCATACAGCTACACACAGTCATAGATTGGTATCTGATGGGTGAATGTATGTGCAGTTACGATTAAGATCGATGTAATTTTCATACTGGTTTGAAATGACTAGTAAAATACGTGACTCCTGTATGTGATTATCGAACTATATGTCTAGGATAAAGTGAGAATTTGTCATTTGTTTTATTGTATGTCATTTCTTCGAAATATAATTTCCCAAAATGAGAGGTGGTGTGGCTAGGGTTCTTGAGCATACCAATCCGCCTGGATTTGTTTCTTTTCTTTTTATATATGTACACACACATATACATACACACAGGCATATACATGTGTGTATATATATACACATATATAAAAAATTTATTTATATATGTAATATTTCTATTTTTATATAGATGATTATATTACACATATGCAGTCTCTCACGGAATTCAGAGCATATATATAAAGTACGAAAAAATAAAGAAGGAACAGATCTTATTTATCTCCTGAGCGATGTCTATCCAAGACAAAATAGCTCACTCAGAAGGTCCTCAGGTGATGACTCTGAAAGCAGAACATGGGTGGCAGCATGGCTGCATTGTTAACTGGAGCTCTGTCAATGGAAACACAGAGAATTCTACCTGAGGGACTTCATTGCTTTGTTTACGCCACCTCTTTATCAAGGGTACTTTGTGGCAGCAGAGGGGACTGCGTGTCTGTGCTTTGGCCACTCCAAATTCTGAGCCTGACTGTCGAGTTTAAATGGTCAGTGAAAATATGGAACTCCCAAGACTACGCAGTGGTCCCTTCCTTCCTCCTTACAGGCACCCAGCCGCAGCAGAATGGCAGGGAAGACAGCTGAAATGCTTTAAAACACCAAAAGAGTGTCTTAGTGAAAGCTTGTCAGGACATCTGAAATAAAAGATGAATTGTGGATAGAGTAATTTTATGCTTTTGTCAGTATATCACTCTCAAATGTCAGGCTTTTTTGTTCTCGTTAAATTTTTTGATTCTGCCACAATTCAATCTGTATGATTACTGAAGGAAAAGACTGTATAGGAAGTTTTACACTGTAGTGTTTCACGCTCCTAAATATTTTGGAATTATGATTAAGAAACAAAATAATACATTTTTCAAACACTTATCCCATTAGGGAAGAAAACCACCACAACATATTTATTGTGATTTTTAACAGGGTTAGTAGCTTCCATCTGTTGTCATGGCCCTTACATGTGCAGTACTAAACAATGAGAAAACCTAGAATTCTGATTTAATTATTTTAAATTTTAAAAAAGGAAAAAATAATGAGGAATTAAATGTGATAATTTTAATACCATTCTTCTGTTTACTCTGAGATATTAATCAAGTTATAACTGCCAGTTTTTACAGTTACTGATATAGATACTTGGACTGAAGTAACTGAATTAACCCAAGAATCATTGCCATGTATTTTATAGGAAATGATACAATCTATTGGACAGACATGGGTTTCAACAAAATTAGCAGATCTAAACGAGACCAAACGTGGAAAGAAGACATAGTTACGAATGGTTTGGGAAGAGTTGAAGGCATTGCAGTGGACTGGATAGCAGGTAGGTCTTAACCTGCTTCAGGAATTGTCATGATTTCTGACAGTGTGCTCGTGCATCTTCAGCTCAAGACTAATCACTTGGCTTGCTTTCAGCTCTCATCTCTAATATTCCAAATGTCTAGGTATTCTTCTCTGAAGATACCACCACTGTTTTTTTTTCAGTTTTACTACAAACAGAAAAATTATTTGAATGTCTTGGACATTATTTCTTACATGGACAATCTCAATGGTGACAGTCACAAATACAAGTTTATACTTGAAAATGAAAGGCTGAATAGGAGTAGCAGTAACAAATTTAAGATACGTGTAAGTTAAAATACAGCAGTTAGGTTCTGGTCCTAACTTACGCACTTAGATCTAAACACTTTTGAAGTAGTCTTTTCTTTTTCCAGTAACTTCAAGGTATTTTTCCTAGGTAACATATATTGGACGGATCATGGCTTCAACTTAATTGAAGTTGCCAGGCTCAACGGCTCATTCCGATATGTTGTTATATCCCAAGGTTTGGACCAGCCAAGATCTATTGCGGTACACCCAGAGAAAGGGTAACATGACCATGGCTACTTGCATTTCTTTTAAAGTTTGCATGCTAGCGCTGAAGCTATTATCTAAGCAAATCGAGGCCTTCGTTCTAATAGATAAGTGTTTAACGAAACCCAAAATGCTTATATTGGAAACCGTTGTACTGTAACAAAGCACAGGTGGAAGGAAGTGTTATTCTTATCATACGCTGAGTTTTTCCATTGGTCACTGTATACGTGGCATACTGTACTTTCTTTGCAAAACAGCTTTCATTTTCTAAGACAGTCATTTCACCTGAAGTTTAGAAATTGCTTGGAAGCATGCTTAGATCTGTTCTTAAGTTTCCAGCAAATCCAAGGAAGCCACGTTACCTAATGAAGACCTTAATGTCATGATAAAGTCATAGAATTTGGTAATTCTTGGTAGTTATAAATTCTAGTATCGTGTAACATCCCACTACTACAATGAAGCAGATCACCCCAGGGTAGCTGAAAGTAATGTGAGATGAAGCATGTGGGTAAGAGAGTAAGCGTTGGCAAAAATGACATCTGTATTCATCCAACTGTTTGTTGAGAGCAGGGACTGCACTGCAGCATTAACAGAAATAGAGAACGTTCCCTTCCAGCTCCAAAACTATTGTTAGCAGAGCTACAACTAAACCAGATGCAATAAATTCTGCAAAGAATTCTCATCCTTTTTTCATGGGAATAAGAAATGTACTTTCAGAAGAAAAGAAATACAAGCAAGACTCAGTGGATTTAACTGCTACACCTACCCTACTAAAACAGAAGCGCTAAATGGTGTGTATCAAAATATTAGAGTAGTATTTGAGGAAGTACCTGCCCCCAAAGCCAGAGATGATGCTCTAACTCATTTTCCACAGCTTCAGTCAAATCAGTATCTCACTATGTTGAGGAAAGCAGTCTCTGTACTCAGAGGATTTTGCGGCCATAGTATTGAAGAATTCTGACATCTCACTGAGGCCAGATTGGTACCAGTGATGGAAAATGCCATTTGGATCTTTGCCATGATTTCCTTTGTGAGAATTTAGACATAGTGATCTGTGTATTCTGCAGGCTAGAGCATTGCAATTGAATGTATTTAAAAATCTGTTATTGCTTTCACCTTCACTCTATTTTCTGTATAATGTAATAGCTTTTGCCACAAATCATTACAGCTGTGCTCATATAGCACCACTAGTTGCTTGGAAGTATCTGTTAACAATTTAGGATTAATGCTGCTGTGTGGAGTAGGAGCTTCTCCAGATCCTAGGCTGAACTAATTGGTGTATTTTTGTTCTTAATATAGTAGAATAGCTGTGCTATTCTATGAAAGAAATACTTTTGAAGCTAAGTACACAGGAACCTGATAAAATTCTTCTGACCAGAAGGGTATACCAAATTTCTTAAAACCAATGGTTACTTTACATGCATGTTGAGGAAAATTACACTGTAATGTATTTGCTGTACACATATACAGGTAGGTTTTTCACCCCTTACTTAAGTCGAAGGAAAGGAAAAGCCCCCATGAAGTGTATGAGAACTAATTGCAGCAGATGCAGTTTCTCTAGAGTCTCCTTAGATATGAAAATGATACAAATTGTATAAATAAAATCCATTATTTTTAACTAGAAATAGTAATAAGTGAAATCAACTCTTCTGCAGAATTTGGAGAGAAAAGATGGGTTGTAGCTGAGATGGAGCATTTAACCATTGCTATAGGGAAGAGTAAATGCAGAACTCTTGACAGAATAATATTTAGTACTGCTATTAGTAGAAAAGTTGTTTACTAAAATGTGGTATTTTTTATTTTAATGACAATATTTTCACATTATGCTTTCTGACTCAACAGTTCATGGTTTTATTCAACCAAAATAAGTGTTACTTACTTCATAAAGTAAGCATATGAAATAATAGCCAACAATATTAGCAAGATTTTTTGGAAAGAGACAGTTCCTGCTTTTAAGTTAATGGATACTTAGACGTGCCACTGTACCATCTTGTCAGGTCTTAGAATAGTCTAATGCCACCAGACAGCTGACATTAATAAAAAGTGGTTAAAATAAAGTTTGGAGGCATCTGAATTATTGCATTTGAAACAAAAAACACTAAAGAAGAGAAATGTGAAGTGTAGAAACATTCCTGATGTTTTTTTGATCTTGTTGAGTTTTTTAGTTGTTTTTTTGGATGTGTTTAGAATGCTTAAGAAAACATGAGAGGATGAGAGGACCACAGATTAGTAGTTGTTTTACATGTCTGGTAGAACAGTTTATCTTCTGTGAAAGTAGGTAAGTTTGTTTTTTTTTTTAATACTGTGCCACAGAATGATATTTTGAGATGTCTCCCATCAAAGTTTCTTCAGGAGAAGGATAGCAATGGTTTGGTAGTGAAGTACAGGTATACCTTTCTGTGAGAAGATTAGGCCTTTTTACCCTCTGCGTTATTGTCATATCTCTTTCTCTTTACGAGGCAAAACTTTAAAAGGTATTCCTCCCTCCCCTTGCCCTGACTTCACATTCTTCATCCGTCTTGAAGCTTGAGTTGACAGCTGTAAGAATGGAGAGGAAAATAGCAGTTATTAGATCTCGTTGAATCTGCCAGTTATACCAAGATATGTAACAGCCAGCATTCTGGTTGGTAACGTTATTTATTGTTACTAAGGAAAAAGTTAAGAATGTGTAGTCCTACAAAGGAGTGTCTGTCCCTCATCAGGTAGACTTTTTCATAGAACTTCATATACTGGGCTGACTGGTTGAGGTTTTTTTCCCAATTAAATAATAACTTTCTGATCAAGCTCAGGTTTGTGATTGAACTATGGAGTTAAGCTTATACTAAAATAATTCTTAGACTTTGAAGATGCTTTCTTGGTTAGACATTGGAACGGGTTGCCCAACGAGGTGGTGGAGTCACCGTCCCTAGGGGTATTTAAGGAAAGGTTGGATCTGATACTTACAGGCATGATTAGTGGGTAATAGGCGGTAGGGGGACAGTTGGACTACATGATCCTGGAGGTCTTTTCCAACGTTAATGATTCTATGATTCCTTCAGAAACATTTGGGAAATTTCATTTGTGTTTGGGGTGGTGGTGTGGGGAGGGTTTAAAATCTGATTTAATTTTTTTCTGAAGAAGTTTGTTTGAAAATTGAGTCTAGGCCAGCATCAAACTTCTGCCACTTGCATCTCCATGTCAGCTATGTACATTATATATGGGATAGTTCTGAAATAAGTTAAGTCATAGTTTTCTAGCATTGCAGTGTATACACAAAATGTGTCGGTAGCATATTGCTACCTACAAAGGTCCAGAAAACAATTATTTTAGATGGTACTTCTCAAGCCTTTTGGGAAGATATGGAAAGATCAAGTTTTTCTATACTAATTAATAGTTTATGTAAGTTTGTTTATCAATATATTTATAATTGTTAATGCTCTAAGTACTGTGAAGTAACTTTCCTTACATTTTTGGCAGCTATTCAGGATTTTCTTTGGAGGATTCTAGATCCATTTAACCTGCTAATTATGGGTTTTAATTCTTAATTATTTTTATTCTCAGAGTAAGTAGTGTAAGAAAGATCACAGAATGTTTAATTCAGGTATATTGAATGCCTGCCTTTCTGTAGTCAACATTTAGCTGCTGTCCTGTGTTAAGAAAGTACCTCTGAAGAGATGCCTGAAAGCAAGTTCAGCTCTGTGTAGAGGTGCTCTTAGTAATCTGGTTAAAGTTGTATTAAACTTAAGCAGTGATTGTAGATATCCAGCCGGTTAATACTGCCTATTTTAACTTTTCTAAAACGTATTTTTAATTTAGCTAATGTAGCAGTTCAATTTCCTAATGTAGTATAAGTTTTATAGTTAGTATTCATATTACTGTTTGTTATGTCAAGAAATATGAGAACAAATTAATTTTATTATAGCCAGAGAGCCCTATGTTTAGGACCAGAGGCGGACATTGTTTCAGAAGCTAAATTTGATGAGCTAATTATAGGATCTATATTTGTTCTTCCCTGTCCCATTTTTAGAATCATAGAATCACTAAGGTTGGAAAGGACCTCCAAAATCATCAAGTCTAACCGTCAACCTAACACCACCATGCCTATTAAACCATGTCCTGGAGTGCCACGTCTACACATTTTTTGAATGTCTCCAGGGACGGTGATTCAACCACCTCTCTGGGCAGTCTGTTCCAACACCTCACTACTCTTTCCGTGAAGAAGTTTTTCCTGATATCCAACCTAAACCTCCTCTGACACAACTTGAGGCCATTCCCTCTTGTCCTATCACTTGTTACTTGGGGGAAGAGACCGACACCCACCTCACAACAGCTTCCTTTCAGGTAGTTGTAGAGAGCATCAGGTCTCCCCTCAACCTCCTCTTCTCCAGGCTAAACAAGCCCAGTTCCGTGAGCCTCTCCTCCTAAGACTTGTGCTCCAGCCCCTTCACCAGTTTTGTTGCCCTTCTCTGGACACGCTCCAGTAGCTCAATGTCCTTCCTGTAGTGAGGGGCCCAAAACTGGACACAGTACTTGAAGTGTGGCCTCACCAGTGCCAAGTGCAGGCACTCTTTATTTCACATATCTGCAGCCATCCAATCGAATATAGCTATTTAACTATATAATAGGTATAGTGATATTACCAGACTCAGGGGTAGAAGTGGTTAGTAGTGCAAAGACTTGTGTAATCTTTAAAAGCAGACTAACACATACGTTCCACCCAGAGAAAAAAGGAGAATCGTTTTGTATGTTCTGTTCACTTCGTGTACAGTGTATTACTAAACAATGTTTTAGCATGTGCTTATGAATATTTGCTATGAAAATGCTTCTCTTCAGGTGATTAGTAATATGCTAAACCTCAATTGTGTTATCTTAGAAGGAGATTTCTTGCTCTGAAAATATGTATATATATTTGTGTGTGTTTATAATATTTTAACACAAACATATATATTTATAGACACATAGACATTTATTTAAAGCTATTCCATAGGTTACGTTCAGTAAAGGAAGTGGTCTGTGTAGATTAACTGTCCTTGTTTGCTATACCTTAAAGCGATAGATTGAGAAGTAAGAGGTCAAGGCAGAAGTCAGACCTAGCATCTTATCCCAAAGTAGTGATGGTACAGTGCCAGTAATTATACAGTAATAGAAAATTAGGTAAAGAAGATGAGATTCTTCCCAGGAGCATTGGGGAGAGTAGGAAAAATATTTTCTTCCCAAATAAAATCCCTTTGCTCTACCATTTCCCACAGTGCTCCTCACTGCTTCTTATATAAAATATTTTTAAGTTAGACATACGTCTCTTGTATTATCATATTTCTTAGTAATTAGATGCAAGAGCTTCTGTTCCAGTATTTTTTTTCTTTTAGTTTCCTTTTATTTTCATAAGCACAAAACTGAATTCTTTAAGGAATAGAACTGCATATTGACTGATTAAGTACAGTTTTAAGAATCACTTCATATACATAATTTGCAAAAAATCTCCCAACAAAGTGTTCTATGAAACAAGTATTATGAAACATTTAATCTCTTAAGATGTAGAGACTTGAGCCTTATCATGTTTTTTAAATACTTGTTTAATGGTAATGGCACATTTTGTTTACAATTGAAGTACAGTATTACATATTTTCAACTCTTATTTTCTTGATGAATTTTAATTGGTAATTTCTACAATATTTTAGGTATTTATTTTGGACAGAGTGGGGACAGACGCCTTGCATTGGCAAGGCACACTTAGACGGGTCCGAGAAGGTTGTGCTTGTGAGCCTGGGCATTGCGTGGCCTAATGGGATTTCTATCGACTATGAGGTTAGTTCTAATGTCTTCCAGAATGTGCTTAACTTACAGTATTTGTTGTTTCATTAAAACCAGCTGGTCTTCCTCTTTGATATAATCTTAATAACTCTTAATCAAATACTTGGACAAGACTGTTGATGTTTCCTTTAAAATTAATCTTTAGGAAAATAAATTATATTGGTGTGATGCTCGTACCGACAAGATAGAAAGAATTGACCTTGAGAGTGGAGGGAATCGGGAGATTGTGCTGTCAGGGAGCAATGTGGATATGTTTTCAGTCGCGGTGTTTGGAGCTTACATCTACTGGTCTGACAGGTAATTTATTTTTCATAAGTATTTGAGTCTCAAAATGTTATTTCAGTGCCAGGTGCTTCACCTTTGTAGGATTAGCCATTCCTTAGCAAGGTCATAGAATGGATCACAGAAACCTATGCAATTTGCAAAGAAAGGGCATTTCTGATGCTGAAAGCTAAAGCATATCAGTGTCGTAGATGAGAACAGGTTTCCTCACCTTCTGTTAGGTGAACTCTCCACTGCCCTTCAGTCATTTGTTTGGTGTGAATTAGTTGAGGATTGTTGATGAGACATCTTCAACTTTTTTGACAGAGCACATGCAAATGGCTCTATTAGAAGAGGCCACAAGAATGAGGCCACGGATGCTGTGACCATGAGGACTGGCCTTGGAATAAACCTGAAGGAAGTGAAAGTCTTTAATAGAGCACGAGAGAAAGGTTGGCTGTTCTTAAGGATGCTATTAACTGTTTTAATATCACCTGCTACTTTTTATGTACGTTAAAGCATATAAAAATTTAAGTAATCACTGATTTTATCTCCACTTTTTACTCTTGAAGTACTTTTTTTAAAGCTAAAATTAACGCACTAAAGAAAAAATAGCATAAATTCTATTAAAATTCTTTGCAGTGTTTTAAGGATAAAATCTAAAAGCACACCACTTCCTGTCATTCCAGGTTTCGTGATTTTTGGTTATTCTGTCTTTAAAAAAACCCCAACAAAACAGTTTTAGGAATGAGAGGGACTTTGAACTGTGCTTTAACGAGCAATAATCTCAGGCAGTCTCAGGTTTCTGTTGAAAAACAAACCAGAATTTTTTTCACAGCTAGAAATTCCCGGCCTCTGTGTCTCAAATATTTATTTCATGAAATTACTTGGGTTTGAGTACTAGTTTTTTTTGTGTGGAAAGAGACCTTGTAAATAATCGAATTTCCTTTATATTCAATTTGTTTAGCAAATTCAAGAGACGAAAATTATATATTCTCCATGATTTATGGTGTCAATGGTTAAAATTTATTCTGCAGTACCTGACTAAGAATAATCTTGCTTTTAGCTATGTTTTTTTTCCTCCTAAAAATCTGATTCTGAAGAGACCTTGAAAAACTTGTTTCAGTGAGCAAAGGTGGTTACAAGTCTATGAAAAACGATGATGATTTCCTCAGAAAAAACTGCTACCGGGCCACCCAGCCAAAAATTTTCTATAAATGCTTTAAAAAGAAAGAGAGAGAGAGAAAGAATGTTACTGTGATAGAAGATAAACTTTTAAATACAAATATGTCTCTGGTGTTGGTAGCTCTTCAAAAGTTGTTTTAATCACAGCATTACATACCCGAAGATCCTGTTTCTTTTATATACAACTTTTCTAAATAATGGCATTAAATATGGTGTGTAAATTAAACCTGCATTTTGAAAAAAAGCATATTTAACAATCAATAAGAAAAACTACCTTGATGTTTTGGGGATTTGTTTTTTTTTGGGGGGGAAGGGGGTGGGTTTTTACCTCCAGGGAATTTTAAATAGTTTTGAAAAACATTGCTTTACCAAATTATGCATATTAATTTTACTAAGAATTTCTGCATGTGATTTCAGAGTACTGTGGGCATCATATTTTGTGGATAAAAATAAAATACACACAAAATATTATTGTTTCTTTTAACTAGGCTAGAATTAGTTAATGTCTGCTTGCTTGGAAGGGCTGCTTTATATTATAGTCTTAGGAAAATAGAACAAATTGGATAAAAAATGCTTCTTTTACATGTAATGATTTTTACTGATACTTTAAAGACTTGTTCACATTAGGAAGAGGAGAAACTGTAACTGAGGCTAAAAATCTTTTGATGTTAGTTTGAAAAACATAACTGAATGATTTTTTAATACATTTTTCAAATTTTACTAGGGTACAAATGGTTAATGTCTTTGGGAGGGGCTGTCAGTGTGCCAGGAGGACAAAAGGGAAAAAACAGGTGAAAAATATTTTTGGAATGTTTTTCTGTATCACACTATTATATATATTTTTTTAAAGTTCATTGAACTAGAAGTATTTTTTAAAAAGTGCAATTACCTAGTTTACTGACCTTCTATTATTAAAATAACAAAAAACCCCAGATTGTTAAAGTAACCAAAAAACAGGTTATTAAAATAACCAAAACAAAACAGAGAAGAACTTCAGACAAGGAAACAACCTGTGCTGCTTGTGATTACTGCTTTTTTTTCAAACACCTGTTTTACCCTTTCTGATGAGCCAGTCCTGCAGTGCCATTCGCAAGCAGATTCCTATCCTTCAGTGCTATTTTACACGTGTGCAAGGACACACCCTAAAAATTTGGCCTTTTTTAAACACATTTACATGGTGAACTGTGGAAGCATTGAAGTTCTTGGAGATTTTAGAAGCTAGAGGATCTTTTTCATATATTTTCCATTCTCTTCTCAACTTCTCATCCTTGCAAACAGATATTAACTTTTCTAGCCTAATAAAACTCAAAAAGAATCTTTAAACAAACCAAAATTAAAAATGTATACAAGTAAATTACCAGACGTTTTTACATAACTACAGAGGAATATGTCTCATGTAATTTTGCCTAGGAACAGAAAATACAACATTTCTAATTTTAAGAGCAAGTTAACTCTCATCCCCCATTATTTTTTTCTGAAAAGTATCTTCAGCTTGAAATGTAGCACTTAGAAAATACAATCAACAGTACTTTCAGACACTAAGTATTCCCTGACAATTATTATGGTTTTCTACCTGAAAACAGTCTATTTAAAATGTTTTCTTCTCCTTTGCTATGTGAAAAACTTTCAGAAATGGGAAAATGACTATATTGAAAGATCTGAGTTGTTGTATGGAAAGTGCTGTCAGAAACAGAAACTAAATTATCTAAACTAACTATAATAGGAATTCGACTATAGTCCAAAAAAGACAAAGGAAAATAGCTCCTAATTATTAATAATTACTGCAATTTTAAATACTGCTTGCAATAACCGTAGTTTAAGTCATTGAAGTTACCAATTTGACAATGATTTTTTTAATGGAATGCATTTGTCAGGGAGTAAGTTTTTAAAGTCATGTTTTAAAGGAAATTAGAACAAAATGTTAGGAAATGTTATTATTAAAATTAGGGAACTGGATTGACACAGTCTGTACCTGTCAATATATATGTTTTCATTTTGATAGAAATTGTCTAAAAAAGTACTGTGTTCTTATGGTGTCTAAATTAGACTTTTTGCCAGCAACAGGTGTTTTAAAAAAAAATAATCTTTCAAAGCACTTGAAACAGTCTCTAAGTCTTCAGCTGATTCTGGAAGAATAACCCATTTTATCATTTTCTATTAATAAAATATGTATTGTTATGAATTGGAAAGGATGTTAATTATATTTGCTCATTAATTGTGTTCTTTAAAATTGTCTTTAGGTTGTGGTTAAAGTTTCATCCTTTACTACTCTGGCCTTTTGTTACTTCTGAATATTGCAGAAATAGTTTTAAGAGAAGAATTCTTAGAATACATAAAATTACAGTTGATTTAAGTTGTCTAAGTGTGATATTATAAAAGATAGATTATTTTTTTTTAAATTATTATTTTTGTTTTACAGGTACTAATGTTTGTGCCAAGAACAACGGTGGATGTCATCAACTTTGTCTTTATCGGGGAAATGCACGAAGAACATGTGCTTGTGCACATGGCTATCTTGCCGAAGATGGAATTACTTGCCTGAGACATGAAGGTTACCTGTTATATTCAGGAAGGACAATATTAAAAAGTATACATCTTTCAGATGAAACCAACTTAAATTCACCAGTAAGGCCATACGAAAATCCAGAGTACTTCAAAAATGTGATAGCTCTTGCTTTTGACTACAGTCTGAAAGGAAGAGGTACAAATCGCATATTCTTCAGTGATGCACACTTTGGAAATATACAAGTTATTAAAGACAACTGGGCTGGCAGAAAAGTGCTAATTGAAAGTAAGTAAAAAATTAGTTTCCAAAATACATATTTTATTTCAATAAACTCTATTAAGTGAAAAGTTGATAATCACTTGAGTTTATAATAGAGTAAAAAAAGTTAATGAAGTCTTACGAGACTTAAGTATATAACACAATTATTGTAATTTATCCCTATAAGATAAATTTAAACATTGTATTTAGAATTGCAACTTCAAAATAACTTATTTTATAACAATCTTATGATGCATGAAGCATACTACTAGAAAACAGAAATGGTGATGATGGTGCTGAATTGATACTACTGTGGTTTTTAAGGAGCTTTAGTGTTGAAACCCAACTTCATTGTGCAGTGCTTGGAAATGAAAGAAGTCCCCTTACCCCGTGAACCTATTGGTTGTTTTTTCAAGTGGAGGTGAAATACTGTAAGATACCTCTGCTGACATAACCATTCCTCTACAGAAAATATTAGGACCCTGGTCTGTCTGTGTGTCCAGTTAACTCGCCCTTCTTATAGTGAACTGAAGAAAAGTGACTTGTGCTCAGTGATAATCAGAGGCAAATTCCAACCTACAAAATTGTCCATTCTTAGTAGAGGCTTACTCAGTAGCTTTGTGTGTTTACTTGGCCTTCATTCACCACACTAGTAGGAGTTGTATGACACTTGACATTTTTTTAACCTTTGAATACTTGAAGCCTGACACTGCTATCGAGGAATTGGTGCCAATCTCATCACCAAAATCTTCAGGACAGGATACAAAACATATTTTGCAACTAAGGCCTCAGTAAAATCTTCTGGGGATGTGTCACTGAAATCTTTATCAATGAAGTCTAATAGAACTAATATAAGGTGTACATGAAAAGTTATCATGGTTCATCATGGTAAAATTAGAACTCAAGGAAAATCTGAATGCAGATGTGTAAGAAATAAATCCTTAATACTAAACATCCAAAAATCTGTTCTGTAAAAAACTACATTCTTAAAACTTCTGCTGTCTTTCATTTCTGTTCCTATTTAATTGTTCTCAAATATGCAATAAACCTTATTCATCTGTAGTCAGTTATCAGATGCATGTATTTAATATATTTCTTCTCTTCCTAGTCACTTTTGAGTACTATCTGGTTTCTTTAGAAGCTACAGTTCAGCTTGGTAATTGTTTTCCAAAATGTCTGAAGCATTGTACAATTTTTGCTCCTCATGTTGGGGATAATTCCCATCTGTAAGATAGATCTGATAGATCCCATCTGTTATCTCGCAGATAACTAGTGACAGGACTAGGGGGAACGGCTGCAAATTGTGCTAGGGGAGGTTCAGGTTGGAGATTAGGAGAAATTTCTTCACTGAAAGGGTGGTCAAGCATTGGAACAGGTTGCCCAGGGAGGTGGTGGAGTCACTGTCCCTGCGGGTATTTAAGGAAAGGTTAGATGCAGCACTGAAGGACATGGTTTAGTGGTTGATAGATGTTGGGGGGGGGGTCGGTTGGACTAGGTGATCCTTGAGGTCTCTTCCAACCTTAATGTTTCTATTCCATTCTATTCTTTCTATTCTATTCTATTCTGTCTGAATTTCTGATGCCGTGTGTTATGTTGCCTATGGCGTTGCTACAATTAGCTATTGGTTTGGGTCAAACAGTTTAATAACAAGACCCAAAAAAGTGATTAGGAAAACTGGAAGTACATTTGATGTGGAACGTATCACCCTTTCCTGTTGCATGTTAATGGAGGTATTTTTAGAAAAGAAAGAAATTAAACCACTGCAAAATGACAAAGTATTATTCTACAACTGACATTAGATAATTGTATCATTATGTACCTCTGCACTGTGCTTCTGGGAAGGTATTCATGGTCATGAAAACTGTTGACACTAATGAGTGGAAAAGCGTTTTCCAAATATGATATAAGGCCTTACTTGGAGTTTTTGTACATGCATATTTTAGAGGAATTAATAATATTAAGGTATGGTAAAGAGAAACTGAGCAATGTTGTCAGAATGTTCTCATTACTCCCAGGAAAGCATTAAAACCTGGGGAGTCAGAGCTGAGGTTAGCTGTATGAGAGACACAAGCAGCTTAGCTAAATGTAGAATGGTAACATAAAGGAATATTTTAACTATGATGTTCTAGGAAGAGTTTGAAAGTATTACATGAAAAGCCACTGGAAATTTTTACATTTAAAACAGGCAAAGAGGAGAAAGAAATACTGGTGAAGCACCAATGCAGATACAAATTGTTGTTTTTTTTTAAAAAAACTCAGTAAAGTATTCCTCATTACTTTATAATTGGTTGTTATACAAGAGCTAAAGACATTCCATAAAGCCTAGTTGAGAATTATAGTTTTAAGAAATTGTTAGGAAGTGTTTTTACTTGTAATCTTAATATGCCTGATTTCATTTTTCATTAGCAGAGTCAGCACTCTGAATAATTGAATGTCAGATGAAATTTTGTATCCTTGCAAAAAATTTACTGTATTTGCTTGGGATGTATTTGTGAGCCATGGTGTTTGTTTTCTAGAAATGCTTCAGTTGTTTTTTGATTGTAAATGAGAAGGGTTATCACATCCCTGTATATGTTAGTTTATTGTTCTCCTTCATGTGTTCTAAACTCCTTTTCTTCATGTTGAGTCATTCATTTTAAACTGATATTTTTGTACTACATGGCCTTCCTTTCCACAGTCTGCATGTGCTTTTCTCTCATTGTAAACAGGAAACAGCTTGATATAATCAAGTGTCTAACCAATAGTGATACCTATAAAGGAAAAAACAGTGGTAAGACTGGTTGACACCAGTGATCCCATTCACTGAAAGATGTAAAATTCTAAAATTTTCTGATTTCCATGTTAACTATATGTGATTACGTAGAAATTATCAAACAGAGCCAGCTGAGAGATTTTAGGAGTAATGTTTCATTGCAGGATTAAAAAATAGCATCTTTGACATTCATTTTGCTATCTTTTTCTTCCAAAACTGTTAGTACTCATCTGTAGCAAACATTACTTTTTTAGGAAAAGGTTCAAACGCACATTGGAAATACCTAGTGTGGTTCTAACAGTTCTACAAGCGCTTTCTACCTCATTAAGTTGAAGTCTGCAAATCATGCAAACCTTTACTAAGTATTAGGCTCAAACAAAGAAAAGAGTACATTATACACAAGATACTATTGTCCCAGATTTTTCATTTAGTTCACTGAGTGTAGATCTGCTCATAAGGAATCCATTAGCTGATGGATTTCTACCTCGCTGAAATCAGATACGCCACTCAAATCTAACGCACTCATGAACTTTTCTGCACACTAAAAACAGAGTTAAGATATATAAAGAGCCCTTTATTAAACAGGTTTCCAGTTCACTAAAAACAGATTTACAACTCACGAGCAACCCATTATCTGATATGTTTTTAGCTCACTGAGAACAGATTTACTACCCAGAAACAACCCATTATCTAACATGTTTCCAGTTCACTGAAAACAGATTTACAACCCATACGCAAGCTATTATCTAACATAGTTCCGACTCACTGAATATTGATTCAGAATTCATAAACAACCCATTATCTGACAAATTTTCACCTCACTGAACAGATTTGCAACTCATAAACAACCCATTAGCTAACACATTTTCGGCTCAGGGAAAGTGGATTTACAGCATATAAACAACTTTATCTAACTTGTTCCAGTTCACTAAAAACGGATTCAAAACTCACCAAGAACCCAGTACCTGATAGGATTCTGTCTTCAGCAGGAAGAAGCAGTAGCAACAGCACCAAAAAAAACCCAGTGTACATGTGCATAGTATACTATACCCTAACACCTTTAATTTTTGTGCAGCCTAGGTTTTTGAAGTGGATTACTTCTTATTGCGGAACTCTGCTGTTGAAATGAGCGTTATTTTCTTTGCCAGTCAGTAAGGACTTTTTTGTTAATGAACTTTATGAGGTTAATCTTTTATGACTGCCCATTTTTTTAAAAGTTAACCTTGTTTTTGGCTGTGATTTCCCACAAATATTCTTTCGGGTGATTGATTACCTCACCATTCAGTATTGCTGATGATTTTATTGCTGGAGCATCATGTACAATTTAATCCAGTCTGCAGACATTTTAAAAACTAACTTATCAATGCAGCAATACATATTTAAAAAATGTTTTTACAGGACTACCACCTGTACTATGTGTTTTGATCTCAGTCTTTCCTTCCAAAAAGAATGTAAGAGGTTATAATTTATTGTCCTTGTCACTTTAAGTATACACTTGAAGAAGTATCAGAGTATGAAGAAAGGAGGAGGTACTTACTCTGTGGTCCCACCCACTAATTTAATTTTAACTTTTCGCTTTTTAGTTGTAAAGATTAACCCTGCAATTCACTTTTACACAAGTTGGACTACTTCTGCTTCTAACCTGTAACCTAAACTAGCTACACATATGTGTATTTTTAGATAATGTTGTGTTGTAAAAGGTTCATGAGCCTGTTAAGGCAAAATGTGCGTATTCTTACAGTTCCAGGAAATGGACGCAGTGTCCCAGGGGCCTTTTCATCTCAAAAACCTTGATGATATTCCTTTTTTTCATTGGTGATGGTAGTCCTTTGAGGGGGGGGGGGCGACCACCAGCACTCCTCCCCATGCCCCCAAAAAAAAACAACCCATAAAAACCCCAAACCAAACAAAAAAACAAACCCAAAAGAAAAAATAAACCACCACAGTTACAGGGATTGTATCTGGAAAATGTATGCCAATATACACTTTCTCTGTTCTTGCCATTTGAGGAATTGTGAGGGACTCACTCTGCAAAAAAAGAATATTTTTTCATTTCACATAAGCTTTCCGGAGCTCTTGATTGGTGAAAGCCAGTGCCTTGTCAAATCAACTCCTAGCTCAGCTGGTATTCTAAAGGAGATCCAGAGAGATTACATACACACAAAACTTCTAAAAGTTGGTTTTCATTTAATTTAAGCCCCTGATGGGGCTTTGTAGAAAAATGAAAGAATACTTTAAATACAAAACAATGTAGAAAATGTAACAAATTTACATGAAAGTGACACTGAGTTTAAATCATCTTCACACTGGCCATCTCTGAATTATTTCTGTTCAGTCCTACCAGAATCAGACCTTCTATACTGTTGGCAGTCCCTCTTGGAGAATTTGTTACTGAAAGCCTAGGTTAAAATGAGATAATGGAGCAGTATACAGAAAGACAGAACAGAAATCAGTAACAATTAAAGGCACAGAGATATGTAAGGAGGTATTTGGAAATCTGACTTGTTCAGAATTGTTACAGGTTATCAGTTTCATGTGGAACAATAAGGTCTATTCTTCTCTGAGAGAGAGCCCAGGGGAGAATTTTACTCTTAATTTCTTTGTCATTAATAATTTCTAGACAGAACAACACTATTACTTCAACCTTCTGAACCAGTTTCTGTAGTATTCAAACTGGAAGCCACTTCAAAGGCACTCTGATAAATATACATGATGTACTTTAAGTCTTTATAGATCTAAATAGACCTATCTTCCATCTGCAAGGAATTTAAAAGTAGATTGAAATGACTGAGAATGAAAATGTTTCAACAGAAGCAAGCATCTATTTGATACATGAGATTTTTAATATTGCATGCTTATCACCTCTCCTACCACATCTACCATTGACTGTTGTTTGTTTTGCCAACTGATAAATGGTAAGTAGACTTCACTTTCAATGATGTGATGATCTGAATAGATTTCTTCTACATGGAATTAGGGGTCTCAGTCTGACCCGAAGAAAGCCAGTGAAAGATAGTGTGTTATTCACAAAGTACAATTTTTGTGATTTTGATGGAGCAAACTAATGGGAGACAAATTAAAATCATGAATATCAGTATGCTAAACTTTTTGTTCCCTATTACACATAAGATGATTACTACTGTGGATTGACCCGTTAAGCCAAAAATACATTATATTGGATGGGGTAAACGCATGTTTTTTTCTTCTATAATATCCAAGATTAAGCCCTAATTCGCAGACCATCTGCTAAACTACTTTACTTCGGCATCCTTCCTTCTCTGCCTGCCTAGATGCAGAGTGCCAGGGGAGCGTCTGTTCTCCTTCTTCCTTCCCTGCTGAACATGACATTGTGGATTAGCAGCTCTGAAAGAGTCTACAATTTTTATTGACTGAGAAGAGAGAGACCATCTTGAACCATCTCTCTGATAAACCATCTGCATGAGCTATCGTCCATCCCTGTAAAAACACAAATAAAGATTAGTTTTAGACAGTGGGTGACATGCTAGTTGATCGCTAATTTGCAGTGGGAAACATAAAGCTGCCTCATAGCATTTCTGGAGCCTGCTTTTGGTTCTCCTGACTTATTTCAAAGCTTGTGTTTATGCAAGGAACACCTTTTTTTTTTTT